>JAZGTK010000144.1:0-139289 GCA_036877625.1 Ambastaia sidthimunki
AGAGAGAGAGAGAGAGAAAGAGAGAGAGAGAGATGCAGTATAAACACAGAGAGAGAGAGAGGTGAGCGTTAAACTGAGAGAGAGAGGCCACATTGTAAGAAACAAACAGGAAATTAAAAAAACAAAACTGCCAACACTGACCATTTTAGACTAAATGTGTTAATGTTGTTAGATTTACATATCAACAGTCAAGCAGAAAAACAGAATGTGAAATAAAAGGCAGAAACACAAAATAATAAAAGGTTTGTAAAGATTTAACACCTGCTCATGATAAAATAGTAAAGAGGTTGAATTTAACTAATTAATTTAACCTGTTGTTTTCCTTCATGCAAAATAATATTCTTGCAGTAAAACATAACCCATATAATGGTTAAAAAAATGCAAGTGTATCTTTGTTTAGAGAGGTAAAGGTAAGAGAGAGATTTTCATTGCATCACACTTTGTAAACGAACCATTGTGACGGAAAATCCTGTTGCAAAGGAAATAATGTCACGCCATCATTAGCCCAAACACCAAGCGGATCAAAGCAGCAGGTTGTTTTTTGTGTGGCTTGTTTTTTTTTGTGTACCGCACCTTTCCTTTCCCAGCGCTCCGTTTGGTGGAAGGCTGTTGCGTCCCGTCTTTGCCGAGCCATTGAGGACGTTTATAATTAAAATTAATTCTTCCATGTCAGCAGGGCAGATTTGCCCAGATCTTTTGTCTCGGGGCTTTGCTGCTTTGCCAAAGCCCCCTCCTCAGTCCTCCAAACACACACACACATGGATTTGTATTAATAAAGCACACACTGAACACACACTGTGATGATAGGATATGACCCGGTGCTGAACCGCATGAGGGAGACACACACACTCCAAAACAAATGATCGCAAGCGTCCCGCTGAGATGGGATGTAGTTTATCAGCGTGTCGTCTCAAGTATTGTTTTATTGCTGTGATGTAAAACCTCGTTGTGTGCATCAGTCACAACACGTTTGTAATCTTCTCTAGCACATTGTAGTTCATTTTTCAACTTTTTCTTGTTTAGACAGAATTTTTATACACTACTTTGGTGTTTGAACTTCATTGAGCTTGTGTACAAATAGGTTTTTGGGTAATATTTTGCTACAAGGCTTGTAAAATTTCTAGTGCTTGAACTTAGAGGTTAAGAACTAAGTAACTGTAATTATGATAACATTATGCTAACTTAGTATAAGTATAGTGTTCCTGTAGCTCAACAGCGTTGGGTTAGCAGCCTAAAGGTTGTGGGTTCGATTCCCAGTAAACGCACACACTGATTAAATGTATTATTTTGAATGCTCTGTAAGTCGCTTTGAATAAAAGCATCTGCCAAATGCATGAAATGTCATTTTAAAAATGTAAACTGTATAAAAAATGTATAACCATTAAATGGTTAAAAATGGCTCCTGATGGCTCCTGATTGGACAGTGCTTTTGTAATATAGATTGTTTCATTGTATTCAAGCTTGTTTTCATTCTATTAGTCAACTAGTACATGATTATTTATGCCCCCTGTTTGTTACTGTTCACATATATTGGCCGCAGTGAGCACCAGAAATGGCCGTGGTGTTCTCCTCATCTCTGTGTTTATATGCTGTAGTGTGTTAATGACCTCTTGAACTTGATTTTGTGTGTATTTGAATGCTGTGTATGTGTGGTGTTACTGTCTAAAGCTATTTTTCACAGCCTTGTGCGTGACAGTTGACCCCCACCCTAGACTCAGTGGACTGGTAGAGTAGCTTTATTCAGTGAGAAGTGGAATCTAACACTGACAGAAAATGCTCTCCACAGTCAGAGTGCATCTCTGCCGGAGGCTTTAATTGCCACGTTTCCTAGCTGTTGAGACGTCTTCATAAAACATCACATTTATCTCTCTCCGCTGGTCTAGGTCAATGTTTTCTAAGCCGCTCTCACGGGGGAAGTTTTATTTCCCAGTCGTTAAGCATCAGCCGTGTCTCAGATGTTTCTACTAAAATTCATTTTTCATTTACATTTTTTACATAATGTAAACTATGTATGTTGGTTACTTGTTAAATATAATGTAAATTGATTTTATAAACTTAAATGTGTGTGCGTGCGTGTGTGTGTGTGTACGCGTGCGTCTGCGAGTGCGTGTGCGGGGGTGTGTGCATGCGTGTGTGTGCATGCGTGTGTGTGCATGCGTGTGCGCATGCGTGTGTGTGCGTGCTTGCGTGTGTGCTTGCGTGTGTGTGTGTGTGTGTGTTAGAAACACATTTGATCCTCACAAATTACATTCTCACACACCTGCTTCATTACACACTCAGACACCTGTGTGACAATTTGATCGCACAATAAATGCCTTCACACAGATACAGCCTTACCCCACAGACACATATCACTGCTAAACCACAATAACATTTAATTATCAATTATGAACGTTCTTTAAACGTAATTATGCACTTTATAAGTGCTGATCTTTAGTAATTAAGCAGTACACAAATTAATGTTTTACTCATTCTGATATCTGTAACTAAAGAGCAGCTCTTTGAAAACAAACATTTACAGTATGGCTTTTGTTTTCCCTTGCTCTCATCCTCACACAAACATCTTTGTTTGACATCTGTTACGTAAAGTCTTGACTGTAATGTGTTCTTGCTCTGACATATTTTGTACTGATGTGATCTTTTTGATTGTATGGTCGGCTTGCCTCAATGCTAAAAATAACAGCAACGGCCTGTGTTTGTATCAAACGTGCCCTTGGGCACCAAAGAAGCAAGTACAACATTGATTTCAATTCCACACTTCTAGAAAAAAGTCTTAGAAAAAAGTCTGTATATAAAGCAGGTAAAGGTACAAGCCACTGAGAATGAAGAGGTGACTTTAGGATTACAGAAAGCAATGCACTGCTCAGTGTATTTATGCACTAATGGTTGCTGAACGATTATGTTTGATATGCTTCTGTTTGTTTGAGGAGAAACATCAATGGCGAAAGAAATCAATGACAATAAACAGAGTGAGCAAGAACGAAGGGACGGCTGGAGAGAAAAAAATAAGCTGATAGGAACTATTTCCTAGTTGTGATCTGTTTCTTAAAGGGACAGTTCACACAAAGTTCTGTCATAATTTACTCTTTATTTACATTTCTACTAATAGAATTCCTAGGATTCCTAATAGATATGAATGGTGACCATAGCATTCAAGTAAGATTTTTATAGTATAACAACCTAAATTTCACACTTGTTCTTACTGTGTTAACTTTTGGTTTTCATAAGTCATATGAATCACTTTATGGTGTGTTTTGTCCTGTTTAAAGCCCTCTGGTCCCCATCCAATATCATTGAATAGAGGAGAGCAGCTCTTTATACAGTCTATGGTAAAAGAAACATAATATAAGTTTTTATCGACATGAGGGTAAATAAACAATGACAGAAGAACTGTTATGATTTGGATGAACTGTCTCTTTAACACTCTTATATAATATTGCTGAGCTGCCGTTGTAATTGTGTGGCGCTTTAAGTCTGGGTTTGCATATTTCAGCTTGGATTAAAAGCTCAGATTTAGTTGTAAAAAGTTTGTTCTGGGTCAGCACTTCAGAAAAACTTTTATTCCCGGCGAAGTTGCTGACACCAGCAACAGTGATACGTCTTAACTGCGTTCAACAGCCCCCTTACGCCCCGCGCCACTCGCTTCTTCAGATGGACTAAGTTTTGCGCCGCATTTATCGTTTTTCCTTCAAGAAGGTATTATGTTGCTCAAGAACGAATTCCAACCTGACAAAATGTTCAGTTTAAGCTCTTGGCGTAGGTGCGTGCGAGCTCATAACTGCTTTCTCTCTCTTGCCTCTTTTACATATTCATACTGCTTGAAGTGTTAAACAAAAAAGCTACAGAAGGTGTGTGATGAAGGCTTTCATAACATCTGCACACAGAGGCGGTTAAGGTAGATTAGCACACGGCGTTCAGCTGTGAGTCAGTGTAATGCCAGGCTCGAGGGACTTTATCTTCTCAGTTCCTCTGAGGAGTTCGGCTGTGCCTTTAAATTCACCTGGGTTTCAGGCTTAATCTTGTTGTCACCCTTGCAGCCTGTCTGCTTATTATTTCTAATGTTTTTCAGCTTTGTACTCTGATATCAGAGTTTGCATGCACACACGCCGGCGTGAACGCGTCTGTGGGGAACATACTGGTGAAATGACGATATCCTAATGACGACAATAAATGTTTTCGACTTCAAGGGTTTCTGTGCTGTTATAAACACACTGAAACCAATGCACAATGATAAAGTGCTTTTCAATCGTGTAGTTTTTTCTAGGATGTGGAAATGTCTTTTGTGTTTCTTTCTAAGAACTTTCTAAGTTCAGCAAAGTCAGAAAAAGAGTTTTGCAAAAGAAGTGGGAATCACTGTACGCTACATGCAATATTAATATATTATTAGTTGATTACAATGTACAGTAATATCACATATTCAGATCTGGAGCTCTCTCTCTCTCTCACACACACACACACACACACTCTCACACATACGCACATAAATAAATAAACTCTATGGTGATCCTTTAATTTTAATTTTCTTATTTTTAGGACACACTTGTTGCCATTTGATGTTTAATTCTGTGTGTGTGTGTGTGTGTGTGTGTGTGTGTGACCTATCCTTACAGACTCCATTTACCATAATGACCTGTTCATGTTTATAGCCCTGCTCAAGATGGCACTACGATTGCCTCATCCTATAATTGGTGGGTCTCTTATCTGAAACCAACCCTCAGAACCACATAAACCACAGGCAGTCAATCACAGCAGCTCTCCAAATGTCACACCTAGACCTGTGATCCGTTATAACTGATTTTGCTGATTTGCAACATGAGTGCAGTATTGAATTTTACATCAAAATTAACAGGCTTTAGACCAGAGCAGAGCTGTTAGATGCTAATAATTGACTTCTGTTTTCTAAAAGCTCTTAAAACCCTAGCGCTAATCACCTCCAGGCATGATTTCGTTAGCTTAAAGCTGCCTCTTAAAACAGGTTGAATGACAGTTTTCCAGCTGTTCCGGTGCTTTTTTAAAATTGCTTTGGCTTTTTGGCAGTTTCTGGGAGGTTGAAGGTGTTGGACGTGTTTAAATAGCAGTTCTGGGTGAAGTCTTGGATGAAATGGCTTGTGAAAATTAAAGGGCTTTGACCTTGCGCCACAGATATGTCCAATGCAGACCACCCACTCTGTTAAACAATGGTGAGGAACACAAAGGGGGTACCTACTGCTAAACGTCACAGCCCAATGGTGCCATAGGAACTGCCTGTGGCCTCTAGAACATGGAACTTTGGGATTGTCACGCCTTTGCCTATTTGCTCACAAAACCCATACATGCATTCTCAATCTTTTCCCTTGTTTAGTCGCACAACACATACCCAGTTCTCCAGGAAACTCCAGGAAGTCCCTCTGCCTATTAAAATGTCACCAGGGAATTTGCACAGGCTATATGTTTATGTATGAAGTTAACGTGATTGTTTGCATTTCAGAGCTTGTGCGCTTCTTGTTTGTGTAGCTTGACATGTGACTTTGTACATACAGTTCTACTGAGTAACACAATCTTAAATAATGTATGTGCGTCTAGTGGGAGTTTCTGCATAATGGAATATATGCTGCTTGTAATACATACAATCTTTTAATCAGCGCATCCCATGAGTCGGTGCTTGAATCCACCTCTCAGCATCGGAAGTCCTAGAGAACAATTAGTAAAACCAACACGTGCTTGCCTGGGTTTTCTCACACCCTCACGGCAGAAAAATTCCTCTTCCCCCAATCACGACTTCCAACTTCCAAAGTCAGCAACATCTGGCAGAACTTCAAGCGATGTTTTTTGCTGCTGTGTGAAATTAACCACATATTAAAACAAACTAGAATTTTAGACTTCACAGTGTGGTTGATACTTTGCACATTTGTGTGCATTTAACATATATGTCCTCGTTCTCTTTCCTTCAACAGTGAAACAGACGTGTGCCACGACAGATTTCGCGTGTCAGAACGGGCAGTGCGTCCCGGCCCGCTGGAGATGTGATGGAGAACCTGAATGTCCAGATGGTTCAGATGAAGCGGACTCCACCTGCAGTGAGTAACCTGAACATCTGTTGTGTTAGTATCCTGTTGGCTCAAAATGACTTTGATCAGTTTAGTCCAAGTAAAAGCATGTAAATCTATAAATGAAAGTGACCATCACTCACACTGGAGGGCAGAACACCTGAAGTGAGTATGCTGAAGGGTGCAGGGTATTATTATTACGTGGCTCTCTGGAATACTCGATTCTGATTGGTCATTCTCAACATTTGATGGTGACATATTTCTGAATAATTGGCATCATCCATAGCAATGCTATGTAAAATATGTAATACCAAAAATATGTAATATTCATATTAATAAATATAGTTTTTTGGGTGTACAGGAGCAGCTGTTTAAATACTCAAATAGTGATCACTGCAAATCCTGTCATTTCCTCAGCTATTAATGACAAAGTGTTGAATACAACAGTCAGTACTAGTTTATCTTAAACAAAAATAAAGTTAGTTTGGCTTTTATTTGCATGCGTCTTGCTGTTATATGTTTGTTTTTCATTATCTACCAAGATTCACCTTTGGAGCTTTTTGGCAATTTAAATACTGTAGATGTTTAAGCTCTTTAATGTCTTCTTTTGGCCATATAATGCGATTGTGTTGTTGGCTACTCATGTATCTCCAGCTGTAAATTGGCAGTAGTAATGGCCACTCCCCAGGCATACTCACTCAGTTGTGTGCAAATAATTAATAGTGTCCACTCAGATCAGTTTTTTGCACAGCATTTCTTATGCTTCAATTCAGTTGTTGCTTCATTGCTGAGCCGGGAGCACTTTGTGTTGTCCTGGTTGCCAGATGAAGCTTCCAGTTCAGTGATTGCAACATCAGCTGTGATTTGGCACTGTTTGTTCCTTTAGATTCTGGATCGTGTTCAGGGAGGGATGTTGGAAACATTGTATTGCATGAACCCCGGGGCCATAATCACCATAGACATTAAGTATTTCTACTTCTAATTCAGCTTGCAATGATATAAGGTTCATAAAGCGATACTGGTTGGGCTAGTTTTAGAACTCCCACCCACAGGGACCCTCACTGTACGATGGACAGGTGTGAAATGTTTCTGCCATTTGTCTGGAACGCAAAGTGTGTACCAATTTTTAATTGGATGTTACAGAAACATTTGTTTTGCTTGATTTGGTCGTTCCTGTCCATCTAAATCAGCCTACCTGCATGTCTTACTCAAATGCATAGAGAAAAATGAACCTACAATGGCTGTGGGTTAGGAAGGTACACACACAAACACAAACCGTGACGTACTTGTTCTCAAAATCCAAGGTTACAACAAGATTGCTTTTCAGAATTGCTCTCAGCTTTGTTCCGTGGCCTCTGCAGGTTCTGTTTTCTCCACTCATTCACACGCTGCCCTGCATGCCACAAATAGGCTTATTTCCCAGAATCCTCTTCACACATTTGCCTCTCTGTGGTAATGCAGAACTTAAGCACTGTCATGTCTTTACAGCGGACTATCGTGCGCTAAACATGTTAGTAATATTAAAAAACGTCCAGATCTTGGCAGTGACTCAGTGTGGGATATCTTGATCGATGAGAACAGCAGGCTGGTCATTACAGAAGCTTTAAAAGGTATTAAACAACAGTGCGTGTACATGACTCAGGTTGGTAAAGAAGCAAATCATGCTAGCGTTATTATGAAAAAAGAGAGGAGCCTTGCTGTGATTGGACGGTAAATTATTCAGCTCGATTTATTATGTGTGAGTTAGAAGGGCACATGAGGAGAGGTGTGTGTGTGTGTGTGTGTGTGTGTGTGTGTGTGTGTGTGTGTGTGTGTGTGTGCGTGCGTGCGTGTAAATTAGTGTCAGAAAAACATTTAACATATCAGATTAGGTTAGTAATAACAAATTTCACATAATTAATTTAAGGCTTAAATTCAAAATTTAAATGTAAAAGTTAAAATGTTTAATATTTTAATAACAAAGTGTGTTTACAATCTACATTTGTTATACTGTAAAAATCAACATGTGTTATCTGTAGTTTTGTATCTATGTAGGGTGTTTGCACGTTTGCATTTTAACATTTGCAACAGCCTCTCGCTGTTGCTTTTATATATGTAGTCATAGCCACCCTGAGCCAGGAGACAAAGGCCTGGGCCTATTATAACCCTGCACAGAGGTTTTGCCACATAATTATTTGAAATATTACGGAGGGATCCAGTCAGATGAACCGGATGGGTTCAATTTCATGCTTCAGGCTGCAGTTCCCTAAAGTAATTTCCCATGTGGCCACACTCCAGAAGCACAGCAGGCAGCCCAAAAGCAACCTCTAGTCCCCTGACCACGAGCTCCAGTCCCGGCTGCCAGAGCAGAAACATCAGCACAGCCCAATTGCTTCTAAGTCACACGGTTTGTCCTCACGTTTTAATTTAGCACCCATCAGTGCTGATTTTTCATTAGTGCATTTTCTTCTTTGATTTTCTAACAAACAGAGCTTGAAAACCAGGAGAACCAATCGCTCTAGATCAGGGCGCACCACTAGGCCGCAGCTCCGGCCCAAGTATTTTGTTCCCACGTTTTCTTTATCCTGTTTTTCCCTTCTCTTGCTAGCTATATTGGTATTGAGAAATAAACCAATTCAGCAACCGATTGAGAAATCCTCTTTGTCAAAACCAAAGACACAATTACATATTAGAATAGCTCTCTTATATCTTATAATTAACTAATCAGCATTGCTTTTGTTTGTTTTCCCAGGCTGTCAGACTAATTAGTGTTGTAGCAAACCGATCAAAGACCGAGGCATCTCACGAGAGCAGGTCATGTCAAAGTGACATTAACTGGCTGTGATGCACTCTGGGAGTTTAGAGTGGGCTGCTCTTACTGTGCAAAGGATTGTGGGATTGGGTCAAGAGGCTTTATTCCTCACAGGCACATTTAATTGGCTGGAGGTTTACAAACACGGACATTCATGTTGTCTGCAATTACCTGTTTAATGTTGGGTGTCGGGCACGGTCAGTTCAACAAGCACGAGTGCGTCTGTGGGTGCGCGTTTGGCTAAAATTGTGTTTGTCTGGGGAAAAACACAACATCGTAAATAATTGGGTTAGTGGGAAGATCGTAAATAATTGAACATGTTTAATGTCACCTTTACACATGTAGGTTTACAAAAGCCAACAAAGGTCGAGAGAAACAGGAAGCTGTTCTCCACCCTGGAGAATAAACATCTGCAGTGTTTGCTGTAGGACAACACCAATCTCTTCTGGATTGATCCAAGTGATGGATGGAGCGCGTGTTTAATTGCGTCCCACTGGACAAGATCTACAGAAGAGCTTAAATCCTAGACATCTACATTACCTATAATGCTCCTGTTGATTCCATCTGTTTCATTTTTACTAGTAATTAGTGACCATTGATCTCACCAGTTCCCCATTGATCAACCATCAGCACCTCCAGCAGGACTCAGATCACTATTTCCAGTGTCTTTAAGCAACGGTAATGCATTGAATTAGAACTGCGGTGTGATGAATGTGGCTGGATCCATTTAGAAATCTTTCACATTATTAAACCGCTAGCCAGTCTGTAATAATGACATCGCGTTCGATAAAGGTGTAAGTTCACTGGATAATGTGATTTTATTTTTTTTGATTGCAAACACCACATTGCATGCAAGAGTCCTTGTTACAGTGAGTTGTTTTTGCGTGTGTGGTTTATAAGAAGGCAATATTTAACTTTATTTCATATAAAATATTACATTATTAATAATTAAATATTAAACACATAAGCAATGGGATTAGGATTTTTTGAATTGTCTAATATTTTGAAGATGTGTGTAGAAAAAGATTTGTAAAATTTGTAATGATGGACACGAAACCATTGGCTCATGAAGTGCAGCATTTTTACTGAAAATTTAAATAAAATAATAATGCACACTATCTTTTAACAGTATAGTGCATTGATGTCTATTAATTATGCTAATTATCCCATTTCAATTCTATTCTAAATGGCAAAAGATGCTATAATGATATATTTAGTTTCATTTTCAAACTTTAATTTTCTACTCAGCATGAGGGAAGACAAACATAATGCATTTATCCTCCTCTTTTTCTCCTCCTCGTTTATCTTTCTCTCTCGCTCATTCTTTATCCATGTCTGTGAGTTACAGCCGAATTAAACAATCAGCCTATCACAGAGAGCAGACACCTTCATTTATAGTGTGTGCCAATATCAGTGGTACAAAATATCCTTCAAGCTGGGTAGCTCACCAGAATGTTCCACGTGTAGCAAATTAGCTTTCATAAAGAGACTGTTACTTTCATTAGCTCAGCCTTTGTTGTGCATTGAATCACCCCTGAGGGTTTCAAAGAAACAGAAAGAAAGCTTCAATTTAGCCGCATTAGGATAACAAAATTGTGCAAAATGTAAAGTAAAATAAGAGTGTTAAGGAACACGGTTTGTTTGCTGTGATTTTAACAATTGGAAATTATTGATCTA
The DNA here is from genome assembly GCA_036877625.1 of Ambastaia sidthimunki. Taxonomy (NCBI): domain Eukaryota; kingdom Metazoa; phylum Chordata; class Actinopteri; order Cypriniformes; family Botiidae; genus Ambastaia; species Ambastaia sidthimunki. Next base: position 10,495 of record JAZGTK010000144.1, read on the forward strand.
TGAATGGCACTAAAATGTTTGGCTTAGTTTCATGAGAGGCTTTGATGTGGAGGACGCATTGAGCGTGCTGGCCATCAGTGACTGAACCGCAACGCTTGACCCAAGCATGCAGCTTATGTTGCGACTGTCCGCAGCCTAACGTATATAGAGCAGCCGTCCAGTGCTTCTAAATGCAAGTTCATTGCCAAACACTGGAAGTGATGCCATTTGACTTTCAAAACATGTCTGCTGCATTAATGATTCATGGGAGTGTGTTGCGAATCGCAGGCATGATTGCGACAGAGCAAAGATTGACTTGTTTTCATGCACGACTATGAATCACAGTCTGAAACTCAGAATGGCATCTTAAGTTCAAGGGCAAGCCAAGGACAACCAAAAGTTCAACGTTCAAACTTTTGTTATGAAAGCAACTGTTTAAAAGAAATATTCAATGTTTTACATTGAATAACTTGAAGCTTTAGTAAAAAGCAAAACATTGCTTTTGAATCTATTAAATAGACAGAGGATATTTTAATTCAAAGTATCTTCATTTGCGTCTAGGAATATATTAAAGCAATATTTAGTCATAAATTATTGAATATTTCCATACGGTATTGCACTATTTCCATTGCTAATTATCAGATCCTGTTTGTGTTTTTTAATGAGATGCTTTTCTGCTGTGATTTTTGTGAAATTTCTTTCGTATTCTTTTAAATGTATCATTTAAATGGCAGCTTGTTTAAATACACCCCTCACCCCCTCAACAGTGCAACAATACACAGTTTTTCTCTTCTCATTGTTGATATAAACTCCAGTGGGCCAAATCTGCAGAGACCCACCGGAGAGCCAGAGAATGTGTAATTAAAGCAAGACCGAGACTATCGATTTACAGCTTATAGGATTCCTGTCATGCGTGTGCCCCAGACATCAATTTTAGGGGGCGTGCTTGTGTGTGCACGCAGACATGGGTAGCTGATCGCAACATGCTGTTTTGTTAAACCGACTAGTGTGTGATGGGTGTGTTTTAAGCATGTTAGTAGCCTAATCCAGTCAATTGGCTTCCTTTAACATCACAAACTAAATCTGTATTTGTAGTGCTCCTGTAGTTCATTTGGTAGAACATTGTGTAAGAAGCACAAAAGGTTGTGGGTTCGATTACCAGGAAACACGGGTACTGTTAAAATGTACTGCTACAATGTGTTGTGCATGGTTACCAGGGTGTTGCTATGTGGTTGCTAAGGTGTTTTTTTATATAATGTTACCTTGACTGGGGAGTTCTTGGTAGTATTTATAGTGTTTAGTATTTAGAGTTCAGTTTTGATTGTATTGTATTACAGTCAAACTATATAAAACCTTTCTTGCCGATTTTCCCGCTGTCGTGAGTTTCTGGTGCTTGAACTCTCTTTGTTGTGTTATCTTCATTTTCATCCCTTCATCCACCAACGCTCTGTTGATCTCTGTGCCTCTCTATCCATCTCGCTCTGATTTGTATCAGATTTGTTCCCTTATGGCTCGAGTGCTGAAGTGAAGTGGAGACATGGGGGAGTTTTATTGATATAAATGGCAACCCTCTCCTCGTGCTTTACAGTGCAGTTGTTTCTTATGGATCAGGTTTCTAACATTCACACAGTGAATTCCGCTTTAATTTTTTTCCACTGACTGAGTTTAATTGTTGTAATTTTCCAGCTCTCATCAATGTATTACTGTTATATTGTATTAAGCATAATTCCTGGTATAATTTAACCATTTGCTCACCTTATCACTTTGGGTCAAGCAATAAACAATCAACTTCTGTTTTTTATTCATCTGTGGTTTCTAAGTAAACGATGCTTGTCACTTGTTTTAGTTCATACCTGTCAAAGGACTTTTAATCAAAATCTACTTGATCATAACATCAAGTCTTTCCTCCATCAAGATAGTATTGATTTTGTATTGATTTTGTGTATTAGCTCAATTGAACACAAACCACCAAGAGAAACGTTTGACTATATAGTTTAGCAGTGAGATCCAGATACAATCAAGTAATAATGATTCACTTGTTATATTAAGTAAAATGTAAGTATATTTATAGTGGAAAACTCAGCCACTGATATGGATAAATGTTTGATGCAATGGATTCTGGGATTTGCCAGTTATGTGCATGAAGGAAATTTGATGAATGTATTGAAGACATGACCAAAACAATAATTTTGTTGGCTGAAACAGTCTTTATGTAGGAAGTCTGTGTTGGCAGAAATGCTGTCTGTAGGCAGCTGTATGATTTGGAACAGGGCCTACAGCTCCCTAAAGGCCATACAGTGTAATCATACATGTATTATGACTTCTTCATTGACAGTGATGCACAGTTTGTGAAATATATAGCAGAAATCTGCTCATTCCACCCGCAAATGTTAAAGAATCGCCAGACAAATGGATTCGCATAGCAATTTCCTGGCAGGTGAGGACATCAGAATTAATCTACTTCCTCATACCATACAAAGCTAAATATGACTGGGAGGTTTCTCCATGATAAACTCTTAACCCCCCCCCCACATCCCTCAATGAAGGGACATTACTGAGACAGTTAATCAAAATCGCATTAGCATATAGCACGGACACCCTTAGATTATAGTAGCTCAGCCCTGCTGCACCAACGTGCACAGAATGCTAAAAAGATCCCAGCATTTCTGATAATGAGATCAAGAGATTTGGTTTTTAAGTGTGTGTGTATGTAGCTATAATGACTGACTCAGTTCTGACCGGCATCCATCTTGCGTCCGTTTATTTATGAACTCGTTAATGCGCATTTAGCAGCATAAATCAGAGTTATGCTCCCTTGTTCACTAGAATGTGTGTCAATGAGGAGACAAGTGGATCAATGGAGCGAGAAGAGAGTTAGGACCACCCTGATTCCCCACCGTGATCTGTTATTCAGGCTCTGTGTTTCCTCTGTTAATCCAGAGGTTTTGTAGACCGTGATGTTTGCCTCTGCTGGTCTCTAAGCATCTAAAATATACATCACAATTTCATTACGAAAGTGTACATTTGAATGACGTTAATAATGAATATTAATGAGTGAATAATAAGTGTTTGGGTACACACACAGAGTGTTGTTTATTTTAAGCACACTATGACAGTCTTGCACTTTATTGGGATTTTGCAGCCTTGTGCCGCATATTTAACCGCTTTAAAATGCAGGATGTGCAATCTGGCCAGGAAAACGGCAGGAAAAAATAACTGAGATTTGTAAATAAGGTGCCATATATAATGAGCCTAATTTACATAAGGAAAGCGTCTTTGCGCTGAAAAGCATGACAATTATTTCATTTAAATACTCACACAGCCGTGCTATTTTACCAGATTTAGTATGTTATTAAACTGGATCACAGGTGGTTAGTGTATAAGATTTTGCACTGATAAACACCACATAAAATAACACATCTGTTTGGGAATATAAGTGCTGTTGTCTGTTGGACAAAACCCAGCCAAAAACTGTAGCATTGTGGTGCAAAAGACGGTTGGCCCTGTCTTTACCTGACAGGTCTGTATCTGTGGATCAAAAAGATTCTCCGTAAAAGCTGTCGATAAGCACATCAGTAGACCTGGCTCTGCTTTTTGGACAGCATGTGATCGTGCAGTTTGTGATAAAGATATATCCATCGAAAGTCCCATAGACTCATACTCTGATTAACAGTGACCTTCTGAAGGACAAACAAACCTTAACTTTTCACAGACAACTTATTCAGACTCCTTCCCACCACCTTAAGGGGGCTTAATGTAACTAGTGCACACAAGAGCAAATCCAGTTAAGTATAGTTTGGTTATGTCCTAGTTATTTTGATGCAGTTAGATAAATAAAAGTGTTGGAATACTTAAGTGGCTTAAACAGATACTTAAACTGAGCAGAACTTTATTTTCAATAAGAGTTGGAGATTTCTGACCCTTTGTGATGTTATATCTTAAATTTTCTGAAAATTTTCTGAATCTTTAAATTATATATCTCAAATTTTCTTTTTGTATTGATGTGATTTGTAATGTACTGCTGTAAATAAAACTAGCAACCAGCAGTACAGCTACCCAGTGACCTTCTAACAATGCTAGTTAGAAGTGTGACCGTGTTTCACCAGTCACACAAAGTTTTTGACTATGAAAGCCATCACTCGGACATTATTGACTAAAACTATCTGTCTAATATAATGTGGTTTTGTGAGAAGCTAATGATTATTTCTTTGGCTGACTGAAGCACATCTGAGAAATTTCCTCTGTTTAGATGAAGCACGTTACACCAGCACCAAAAATGATTTTACATTATTAGATAAATATGTTAATCTAATCTCATCCGCTCCCTGTGGTTTCTCCATAACTTCATTTTCCCTGGAGGAATTGGATTGCTGTCAAGTTTTTTACTGCACACAGAATGCGGATTGAACTCTTTCTTACTCCGTTTCTATAAAGAAATCAACGCTTAAATTCATGCTCGGGGACTTCAGCTGCGTTCCGCAAATTAAGCTTGACGTTGAGTGTGCTTAACTGTGTTATTGTAGTTCATTATGCTGTCAGTCACCTTGCTAGCATGCTTTCAGTTTAGGACCACAGACTTTGCGTGATTATGCGAGACCATCTCTAACCATCAGGAGGGTACGTCAGTCTCTGACCTCATTAGACTTTCAGTGAGAACTGACCCCTGACCCCTACTGTCTGAGTAAAAGCAATGAGCTCATCACTTTCTCACAGTTATATTGGCTGACCATTTATCTGCAGTGAGTGTTAATCTCACTCTTGGCTGTTGGCAAATATGGAAGGGTAAGAGCCACCCAAAGGTAGTTTTGCAACATTTGTAAAATGTTTTGTTATATAACATATATGTAAATGACCTGGACCACAATTTAAAAATCATTTTATTATTTTGACTGAATTAACCTGCCAACTTTTTTGATACTTAATGGAAAATTACAGAAACATTTTTACAACACAGAATTGTTATCTGTGTAAGCTGTTTACATTCAGTGATTATGAACTACTACTAAACTCTGTCTGCTTGTGGTAGCCAAAATGTAGTAGTATTGAGAATTAAGTTGAAATCTGAATTTTTGCTGTGTAGACAAGAGGGTACCAGGAGAGTGTGGGCAGTACCTAAAAAGCCCTCTGAGCACAGGAGTCTTTAGAAGAAGGACAGAGGGGCAGAGAGCACACAATGGAGATAAGAGAAGACTGCATTTCCCAGAAGGCTTTGCTATCTCTAGCAGTCAGCCAGACGGTTACAATGGGTCATTTAGTTTATTCACACGCTGACAAAGTCAGAAACACACATGCTCGCACACGTAAAACACAGTTCAAACAAACACGTTTCTTCACATACATCTCTCCAGTCACACACGTACGAGTCTTTCAGTGTTTGGTTAAACTTCTGCATTTTTTCTCTGTGAGTCTCGCCCCTCAGTTCACATCCAATACGGCTCCCACAGATGAGGAGCGCGCCTCAATTTGAAGAGCCACAATTGCCGTCTTCTGATATAGAGATATCTCAAATGAAATTCATAGGTGTTTTTTACCCCATTTCTTCAGAGAAAGCTTTACTATAAAAGAATCCAGCTTGAAACACGGCATTCACGCTTATGATTTTAAATAGGGTTCAAGCAACAATGGCCCACAGACATGGATTCAAGGTGTCAGGGAGGGCGAGAGGTCTTCATAAATCTTCTTTTATAAAGAGAAAATTACTCAAACGGCGAAATAGAATGGGACTGAGAAAAATCAGTCTGGGGACTATTGATTTGTAGTTTGGTTCACAGACATGTAGAGATGTATAATTTATGGAGCTGCCTTGGCTGGGCGATATTGAATGAGAGTTGAAAATGTTTCAGTGGGCTTCAGTTTTAGATTTCTGTGTGTGTGTGTGTGTGTGTGTGTGTTGGGGGAGGNGTGAAACAACCATGAAACCTTGTGGATTGTGTATTTTATGTACCACTGAATCGACCAATCAGCATCCAAGACTGGAACTGTGGTTCATTAATTGGTTTTTATCATTGGTTGATATCTAAATTCTAATTGTTTTTTTTGTTGCTTTCTCTCCCATTGGCAGGTAGACAGACGTGTCCGCCAGAGAAGTTCGATTGTGGTGGCTCCCCAAGCAAGTGCGTATCGTTGTCATGGCGCTGTGATGGCGAGAGGGACTGTGAAAATGGAGCGGATGAAGAACAGTGCGCCGCAGGTAAGCCAAGAGAGACAGAAAGATAAAATAGCTAAAAATAAGCGCTGTCAGGATAATGCATAGGCCATATCTGTGTGAACATAATGGTGCTGAGTGTGTGTGTGTATGTGTGTGTGTGTGTGTGTGTTACCTACCATCATTTCCTCTTGATGTGTAGGATAAGGGTTGTTGTCAGGGTGGAACATTGTCTTGGGCCCCGTAATAAGAGAGTCAGGGTTAATGCATCATTTCATTGCTGGGTGTATTGAGGCTGCGGGTCACCATTAAACAGTCTTCCAAGCCCCATAAATTCTAGCAGTGGCCCTATGTAGGATAGATATTATACAATGTTCTGGGTCTAAAGTGGACCAGATTGTTGTTTCAGACAACCACATTTGATTCTTGCATTGATGGACTGTGTGTGCGTGCGTGTGTGCGTGTGTGTGATCTTGTGTGTGAATTCTGCTTGCGCATGCTTATTTTCCACTGATTCTTTTGCTCTCTCTCTCGCTCTGTCTCTCTCTCTCTCTCTGTCACACACACACACACACACACACACACAATATTCAGGCTGCCAGATGCATTTTTGCTATGGAATTATAAACTCATATTGATTTTATGTTGCTCTTTGACATGCATCCTATAGAATCATTGATTCTTCAACTACTTTCCTTATGGAAGGATTATGTATCATACATTTGGCCTTTTAAAGCCCTTCAGAACCTTTTTCCTTATAACAAACTCCTGATGTACTGCTGAAGGGGTCAGCAACAGAAGACAAGAATGCAAACTCAGCATTTTACGCTGTTATGTGATAAATTCATATTACCACAGGTGTATTAAAAGTATTACCACAGGTGACCCAAAGCTCAGTACTCCAAGACGCAATCCCATAGACTCTTATTTAACATTAAATGATGCAGAAATATATAAAAATGTTCAAAGTATGAAAAATAGGTGAAACTTAGTGTTACGGTAACTGTTGCTTGTGTTTTGATTACAATAGTTTTGAGTTTCTTACCTGCCGTTAAAAATCTGACAGGGTAAAATAAAGTTTGTAAATGTGTATTAAATGTGTAAACAGTGTTAAATGGATTCCTACATAATATATGAATAAATACTAGTTATTATGTACATTCATGTTGCATGTATCGATGTTAATCAAAACATGAAAACTATTTTGAAAATATGTATATATGTAAGCTTTTTTCAGATATAAAAACCTAATCAGATTTATAAAACCTAATCAGATTTATAAAATCTAATCAGATTATGTTGGCTGAGCATGAGGAGAATATAATGAGAATTGTCTCTTGCTGTCCATTAATATCTACTGATGTCTGCAAAACAAACAGTTTACAATTGAATTGCCCTGTTGAGCTCATAATATGTAATAATTCAGCCTGTTATGGAGCTTGGCCTCGAATCTGAATTGTGTTCAGTCTTTATCACCCAAACACAGGCGACTGAAATCTCTTGTTTCTGTATTGCTTAAACTTAAGCTTATTCTTACACTTAATCATGTTGTATTGAAACACAATCCACGTCCTTCAACTTTAGCCTCAGGTTTTGTGTTTTTTCATTTTCTGACTATTAGCACTATGATTAGCGCATTGACAGGGTTTGTTTATCTCTGAGGATTTATGGCTGTGATTTCTGTGTCTCGTGCTCCAGTGTTGAACTTGAAAATGAGAGCATTAGCATCTCGGTAATATTTCAACACGCTCCTGATTGTAATTGATTTCCTGCTCTTTGATGTCTGAGAGATTAGAGTTATATTATTTTTTGTTATGGATTGTAGTAATCTGCAGGACAGCTCCTTTTGATTTATAATAAGTTTTAATAATTTAATTTAATAAGATGTGAAGGCACGACTTGTGAATACGTTCAGGCTGTAGAGCCTTAACATTCACGTTAGCAAATTTAAAGTAATTCAAATTTCTTTGTATTAGCAATTAAAAAATGTAATGTGCTTGATTTAATATTTTTTTCTACAGTGCATTATTAAATAAGTTTAATTATTAATGTTTTAGTGCTTTAAAAGCTAAATGGGACCGCAATGGTTGGAAGATGTTTTTTCAAACATGGCATTCCCGTTTCTATAGAAGAGAGGCACTATTTGCATAACCAGTAATGTTAGAGTAACTAGCTGTAGTAACACTTACTACAATACAGTACAACAATACAGTAATTTGCAGTTTGGCGACCACCAGCATTAAAAACGCTGTCAGTTAACACAGCCCCTGTACAGTGATTTAATTGCTAAAGGCAATCTGACTCACTTCGTTGATCACATGACCTTTTTCTGGACTCCCATTGGCAGTTGCTACATTACATCATCAGTGCTATAATTTGCATAAATTATAACTAACTCTCATTTAAAAAGCATGGCTTCTGGTTGCTTTGATTGTAAGTCTGAACATGCCGATAAGGGTTATCTATCTGTTTTTTTTTTCAGAAATTAATGAAGATATAAAATGCTTTTCTGAGCTGTTTCCTATCAGCCCCTTGAATGTCTATTGAATTCTCAAGTGTTTCTGTTTTATGTTATACTGTAATTGGAGCTTAATTAGCACAGTGTGTTTAGTGGCACGTTGTGGGTAATATTACCCTTGAGATCAATGACTCTCTTTATCTGGTTCTGCCACCCCCCCCCACCTCTGCCTCTCATTGTACATCCATAGCGATTATTGTACTGCATACACACCTGCCTGTTTCCTGCAGACCCATCAGAAAGTAATTATGGGAATACTGAACCACACTGAATCAATAAAAAAGAGATTAAAACATGAGATGTGTGAAACTGTAGAGGTGAGATGAGGCTACATGCATAATAAACTTCTGCATTGAAATTTAGCCATTATAAGAATTTGTGGCATTAGCTCAACCACCAGAGAAACTTCTGTCATCACTTATTCATTTACATAATTTATCCCCTTAACGTTTCGAGAGTGTTTCATCATTCTTTGTTCTATGGAACACCTAAATTTCAGTGTCTTCCTTTCACAAAGCCACCATATGACTTTGAAAGACTTGAGCAAGATGCGTGAATTACTTTTATGATACTTTTGTGGTGTTTGTGTGTCTCTTTTTGAAGCTTAAAAGCTTTAATCCCTATTATTGTTATAACCTGGTAAAGTGAATTTTTAAAAATGTTTCTTTGTGTTCCAAAGGAAAACTCAGTCGCATGGGGGTAAATAATAAAAGAGTTTTCATTTTTGGATAAAGTATTCATTTAATACTTAGATGAATCCGTTTGTAACAGCTCAATGAGACACAAAGGGAAATTTTGACTTCTTAAAACATGAATGTGAAGTTGCACTCGGTGAGGGCCGTAGCAAGGTCACAGCCGCCAGTTCTTAAACGTGAGCTTGTTTACTATGCTGGGCACTGCAAACTCTTTTCTGTGTAACTAGCTTGGCCACAGACTGGGCCCTATTCAATCAATTAAGACTGAATGGAAATTGCAAGCACTGGGGTGTGTAACGTTGATCATCACCTTGAGATGACTATAAAATGATCGAAATGGAGAACTGTGGGTTGCACGTGGCACTCGGTGGTTAGTGTGGGTGGATTTGAAGTGCTGATACAGATAGAAATACAGAGATAGAAGAAAAAAGTATATTAAACACTTACACATGGACAGTTGAAAGTCAAACACGTGCCTCTCAAACAGTGGAGAAAGAGGTTACGTGTGGGAGTGTGTATGTGCAGTTGTTTAGGACAGTGTGTTACTGTAGCAATTCTTGGTAAAACTACAAAAAAGTGTTCAACATTATAGTGTGGGTGTAAAGCTATTGTGTAGTACAATTATGTAAGAAAGTGTGGGTGTGATAAGTTTAGACTCTCTCGCTACTGTATGTTCCAAAACCTGCCTTGCTGCCTACATAGGAGGCTGCCTTTTAAGACAGCATCCTGTCATAAACCCCACAGGTTTCTCCATTTGCTCAAAGGAGATTCAGAGGAGCTACATGAACTGGAATATCTATTAATCTGATTATATCAGTATACACAGGATTACTACAGGCAGCTAATGTGATTACAACAAATAATAATTCTGATTTAACAGCCATGCGAAATTGTGACTCCAGCACTGATAGGACAGTGTAAGCCTCTAAATAAAGCAAACAGGACATTAATGCTCTTTTCGATGCTGGCGTTGAAATCGCACGAAAGTAATGCATGAACCGTTTGCTTTCTAATAATGTGAATGTTTTGTTTGTTTCAAATCTAGGTATTCCCGAGTGAGGCTACACATCAATATTACTTTGATCTGATGTGTTCTGTTTTTCATTATGAGTGTAATTTGCATGCACTGACAATGTAATCTTTATAGAGAAGCATTTGAGCTAGTCTGTTTATAATGTGAGTGAGAATATAGGCTGCGCTCAGCACACAGTTGTACGCGCTGAGGTATTTGCACCCGTGTAATTCCAGGCGTTATGCTGAACTTTCTCAATCAACAGCCTGATATTTCTCTTTCATCTGGGCTGCCATTTGCTAATCCACCCAGAAGTAATACTTCAACCCGGTCAACATATATAACTTCACTTCAGCGGGTGTGAAAATGTCCCTTCTTTAGCCGTAAACAGCTGCAGGCTCGGTGCAGACAGCTCTTGTCCCATGTTGTGCTCAAAATGAATTTGTTGCACTGAGGGGTCAGTCATTTTCCAAAATACATTAGACGGGTTCAGACCATTTTAGCTCACTGTCTGTCAGTAACTGAAACACACAAACTGAAAAAATGTTTTGGATTGAGTGGCTCTCTGATCCATCAACAAAAAGACTTTTACAAATAGTTAAGGGCTGTCAGTAGTTTTAAAATGAATGGTAATCAAATTTTAATATTCAAATTAATCACCAATGTCAAAATTTGCAGAGAAATGTCCCTTAATGAGGACCAAATTAGGATAATTTAAATGCATTACTTTCTTGTGGCAGATAAATATGTAGTTTCACATAATTGCCAAACAGCATGTCTTATTCCTCCAAACTCCTGGCTGACTAATGAACCACACTAAACACAGAATGTCCACCCTCCACTAACTTCCTGTCCTCTTTAATTTTTTTGCTGTTTCCTCTTACCAGTGTTGTGCCCTCAGACACTGTTGTCAGTTTTGTGAGGAGGGACAACCCCAAAGCACCACAATCTCTAGCTGTCTTGGTATGTTTGTGGTGTCTCATTCTCTCAGCTCAGTGTATCGGGGTTACAGTATCTCTCTCCCTAGAGGTCATGAATTCTCTCTAATACTGTAATATTATGGGCTGGTGGAGGAGAGTGTTGAACGCACCATTAACTCTGTGCTGACTGTGCCACAGGGCATTTGCTGAGTGTAGCATAAGCCTCCAGTGGCTTGTTCTCATAGATGTGGGGTGGCCCTCATAAGGAAAGGGGGTGTAGTTATCACATGCATTGCTTTTAAGGGAAAAGTGTGTCATTTTTTTATGTGAAAATACCTTAATCCTTCTGTTATAGTTTAATGTACTTTTAGACAAATATAAGTAAGATATTCTTGGACTGATTTGTAAACATTGTGGTGCTTTCTGTTGGTTTGCATGGTCTGGTCAACTATGGGCTCAACCAGTGTTGAGTTTGGGGTAAAACCGGTTTCTGTTTCGTCTGAACAATGGCAAATGACGGGGTGGAAAGGACAGTGTGGGTGTTTGGGACACTTGTTTTGTTATTTGGAAACATAAATTCTACACCTTACTTTTGATGAGCAGCAATACAGAGTTGCCAGAAAAGTGCTTTTGTCATACTGTAATGTACTGTAAGTGGTCCTATTAAAATATATGTGCATGGTGTAAAGGAAGTCAACCTAATTTCACAATCAGTCCTGCTATAGATTTTTTCATTTTCTGTTGTTTGCTTGTGTGGCTTCAAGGTCATGGAGATCTGTGTATGTAAGGCCTTATCTACAATCCACTCATTGTTGCGCTGGGAAATGAGTCGTTGATGTTGGTCAGTTGGATTGAGTTGACCTGCACTGAGCTGTTTCTTTCCACTCTTTTGAAAACATTCATTGTTGTCCTTGACATCTACAACAGATTCCATCCACGTCTACACAGCAGAGATACATCCTCAGCTTTGAATGATAAAACTCAGTCAATGCTTTGTAGCATTAGAAAGATTCCCATCAACCAAAAATTGTTACAGCATTGTTTTGTCATCTTCTGTGAACCTGTGGGAATCTGTTTTGCTATTGTCCTTGCATGCACATACATATAAACTAAATATTTATTTTGCGTTCCAGCTGGAATGTGACGGTACTGTCTGTGTGCACTGGTGGATTATGAACCCGCTTGTGTTCTGTTAGACCTGGAGAGTGTGTTGTTTTAGGCTCTACATTACAGAGAGAGACCCTTTTCTTTTCCAGCGCCACCCTTTTTGTCCTTTAAGAGGAGAGCAGGGGGAGCCAACCCAATATCCCAGAGCTTAAGCAAACACAACCTTCTATCCCATAAAAGTGTACACACAGGCCAGATCCAATCCCTTGCTTTTCTGTTAAAAATATGCTACCTTTGTCAGAACATATCAGATGTTTTTTCCAGGCTGATTCATCATTCCACCTTTTCTCCTTGGTCAGTTAGTGACGAGAGCTTTGAATGACAGAGGTTGCTTTCATAATGGCTGTTGTCAGTTTGTTTATATTAGCCAATTAGATGCTTGTTGGCTAATCAGCTTTGCAAAAACACAATTAGCAACAGACCTCATAGGTCATCATTGTAATTGGTGTCATAAGCAGTTAGCGTGGGTGGCAAAAATACGAAATACAAATTGGCTAAAGTGCAATAAACAACAAGAATGACCTTTTCTGTGAATGACACAAGTAACATTGATTTCAAATCCAGTATTACAGTTTTGATAATGCCACCGTTTTGACTGTCAAAATGTTTTATGAGCCCCAATGTTTTATGATCACGCACACGTAAGCCATTTCAAATCCTTTTTCAAATCAAGCCTTTGTGAATGTAATACTGATTCGCTGGGTAGCTCTACGGGGTGGTTTTACCGGTAGGCTGGGTGACCCCATTAAAAAACGGACAGGTTCTTGATATATTACAGTTAAGCCCATTTAGTGTCTTCTGCCATTGTGGGGCTGAAGGGCAACACCCGGGTCACCAGCAGCATGACTGAATCAGTGAAGTCATGAGACCGATATTAGCACAGAATAACCCAAACTCTGCAATGATTATTTTTATTTACAGTAACGTTATCTCATTGGTCTGGTTTTAGTTTTGCTTAATACATTTTTTAAGTGGGACGGACATTAAGCTGAAATGTTGCTTTTTAACTTTATCTTTAATTGAAGTTAAAGTAGGATTGTATTTGTGTTTACCACGTTTTCATTTGTTCACAAAAATGAATTTGTCATTTCAAATCAATTATTGGCAGGACATATTTAGAGCCCACCCTTAATGTAATTATATATTGTAATAATTAAATGTAACTGTACATTTATACAATGCACAGAACATTTATACTGTACAATTATAAATGTTATTTACATTTATAATTAAATGTAAATAAATGTAATAATTTAGGATTGAAAGACTATTTTCCTTGTGCATCTTAACTTAAACTTATTATTGCAATAACTTCTATTATTAAAAATAACTTATTGCGATAATTGTCGTCTTCTTTTTCTAGACGCAAAGGCGTGTCCAGCGAAAGAGTTCCAGTGTCGCAATCGTATGTGCGTGGCTCCCACGTTCGTCTGTGACGGAGACGATGACTGCGGCGACGCCAGCGACGAGGAGAAATGCACCGCAGCCACCGCCAGCACCTGCGGCCCGCACGAGTTCCGCTGCAACGACTCGGAATGCATCCCTGCGCCGTGGAGCTGCGACGGCGACCCCGACTGCAGAGATAAATCAGACGAGTCTATGGAGCGCTGCAGTCGCAGGACAGAACCTCAGAAGCCCGACTGCGCTGCGGGGGAGTTCAGATGCAGGAGCGGGGAATGCATTCACCTGAACTGGAAATGCGATGGAGATGCGGACTGCAAGGACAAGTCTGATGAGGCCAACTGTCGTAAGTATGGTGTAAAAATAACTGCATTTAATGCGCTGGTCGCTGCTGTCGGTCTGAAGCACGGGTTAGGCATGCTAAGCATGTTAAGCTTATGTAATAGTATCACTGAACAGTTATCACTTTATACAGCAGTATTATTATTTTTTTTGTATTTATGTTCATTGCATATATATTAAAAATCATTGCATGACGCATCATTGATGGCCTGGTACCAGCAGGTGTCCTAGTGTCTTGGTGGTTGCTAGGCAACGTGTGTTTTGAGGTTTGACAGAGTGCACTTGACTAAGTGGTGTGTGTGCTGTCTTACTGTAGGGTCCTTAGGATTATTCACTACACCCCCCCACACCAAATACTGTAATAGTTTTTGTTCAGCATGCAGAACAAAGCAGTTTAACTCAACAATGTGGAGAATTAATGATTTTTTTTTGTATTTAAGACTAGATTAGAGCAGTAAGTCCACTTGGTTACTGTAACTAGTAAAATCGTGTTAATTCCGTCAAGCAGCTTTTGCTGTTCATGTTCCATGAATAATTAAATTGCAACTAGTAATAATTACAGTAATGATAAATAAACGTTTTTAACGTCATAAATAATGACGTTTTGCCAGGTAACATAATTAAACACGAGTGTTGGTGGTATTAAAGATAAATAGAATTTCATTAATATAGAATTTAAACGTGTACTTGCATTTCTCGTTAAGCTTGTATTTCTGAGCTTACAGAGGTAAAAGAGAGAGAAAGCTCTCTTGAAATTGATTGTTTTAAGACTTTTAAAGACTTTTTCCAGGAAACACTTGCAAATAGTGTAAACGATAAATGTTATAAATAAAGTTTGATTACCTTGAGATCTAACAGCAAATAGAGGCAAAATCATTTGCCTTTTAAAAGCTTTTCGTTTGTGTTTAATATTTTAGATCACCACTTATTCATTTAACAGATGCTTTTATTCAAAGCAAACACACACGTGTGTCTCTCATACAGCTCTGCTGACATGCCGTCCAGATGAGTTTCAGTGTGGTGACGGCTCCTGTATTCACGGCACTAAACAGTGTAACAAAGTGCACGACTGTCCAGATTTCAGTGATGAGGCTGGATGTGTCAACAAAAGTAAGTAACGTCCCATTTTTCTCTCCTTCATCTCTCCTTGTATGAACCTCTTCATCTCTCCTCTCTCCCAGCAGCATCTGAAGTGAAACAGAGATGAAAGACTAGAGCTTATTATTCTGTCATTTACCTCAAAAAACACTCTAAAGTCCAAATAGATGTTCTTCTATAATGCCCCAGGTTTTTATGCCTCACATTCTATTTTGTTTGGTACCCAAATTTTAATTTTACATCATTTACATTTATGAATTTGTCAGGAGCTGTTTTATGCAAAGCAACCCGCAAATCTAAACGTTTTATAAGTATGTGCATTTTTTAGGATTTGAACCCATGACTTTGGTGTTGCTAGCGCCGTGTAACACTTAATTAACACGTATGTGCTACTAAATAATCAGAATGGTAAGAACTTATTCATTTGTGTCCTTCACAGCCACAAAATGTGAAGGTCCGCTGAGGTTCCAGTGTAAGAACGGCGAGTGTATTGAGAGCAACAAGGTGTGCGACAATATAAAGGATTGCAAAGACTGGTCTGACGAGCCCTTTAAGGACTGTGGTAAGCTGAGGCACCTTTCCACAAATACAATCTTCTTGTGTCCTTGTAACTGAATGTAACTAAATGTACTGACTGTAGGGTTAAGGGTTCGGTTAGTATTTGGTTTAGAGTTAGTTGCATGCATAATTTACTTTCTGCACATGTAACGTGTAACAAAGACACTGTAAAAAACTGTTTCTCAAACTTATATAATTACTATAATAATTATGATAAGAAATTTCCTCATGTACACAATCTTTCATTCTCAAACATATGGAAACGCAAATTGGTATAAGTGGGCATTTAAGCTTATAGGCAGTGTTGGCTTGTTAGGGGCTTCTGTCAAGAGCCAACAACCCACAGAACACTCATTATGATCAAAGTGTGAGTTTTCCCTCAGGGGCTCTCGGAGAAGACCGTGGCCAGCATGCAAGACCTCTCAGCCTGCCTCAGAATTCATGCTGGTTTCCATAGATCCACTCTTCTGTAATATTTTCCTTCATCTCACTGGGGAGCTGCACTTTTCCTTCAGTGATAAACTAGCGCTGAAAACATTTCACTTTTAAGTGAAGTGTTTTGATAATACTCGAAAATACTTTATCTTAAGTTTAAGACTCAGATGTTACTGACGTTAATTGATTTCTTAAAGAGTGACTCTGAAATTAAATAAGCAGTGAGTGTTTTAGGAAAATTCGTTTACAGGGTTTTAAGGCTGCCAACCTAAAAATTGTCAGAATAATAATAAATCCAATTTACTGTTATGTCTCTCCAAGACTGTTGTTTTTTCCAATATAGAATCACAAATAATTGATTAAACTCAATTTAAGTTTATAAGAAAGATGCATTAGATTGTCAGCTTCATAATGTTTCATATGTTAACAGAATTATAAAGTAAATGAATGTTGGTCATTGGACAGATGATTTTAAAGGCCTCTTCCTGCTGTGCTATTGTTATGATGTGCAGTTTACATTGTCTCTCTGATTATAATAGGAGTGATTTAGTTTTGACGTGTCCTGACATACCACTGGCTTCCTGACTAGACACAATATAGAAATCAACTAAATGTGTACATCAGCTCTTTTTATTTTGGAACAAGGCTAATTTATTTGTATTTATAATAAATTAGTGTTTCTTTATCTCGTTTTAACTCAAGTTTTATATAGTGCCAACCACTAGTTTTTGCACTGTTGAATATGAATTATATGTTTAAAAATGGCCATTGATGCACAGTCACATGTTATATAAAATATTCACGTGTTAAAATCTCAGCTACAATAAATGTATTGTAATATATTTTTATGGTGGCATACAATGACTGATATATGATTTCAGTTATACCGCCCACTGTTAGAGATGAAATGATGGATTGATGTGTGTTTATTTTTCTTAAAGCAAATTTTTTTTAGAAAGATTGTATCCGCCTCATCACTTTCTCATAAACTCTTGGCACAAACCTGATATTCCTCTGAGGAAATGAGAATAAAACAGCTCTCCCTTGAGTTGCTGTCAGGTTGCCATGGGCACTTACCATCCAATTACTGCAGAGTATACTGACCTTTGACCCCAGCTTTCTTGTTTTTTTTCTATCACAGGACTGAATGAATGTGCCAGTAACAATGGTGGCTGCTCTCACATATGTAAGGACCGGCGAATCGGCTACGAGTGTGAGTGCCCCTCAGGATACAAGCTACTGGACAAGAAGACTTGTGGAGGTAAAGTGTCCTTCAGAAGTTGTAAGCCTCTCAATGCATTGAAAGACCCCCTAAAAAATGAGTGTTGTGTGGCTTTTAGTCTATGCATCTTAGTTTTAAGGCCATCTGTATGCTAGTGCACTGCTTAGAGTAAAAAAGGAATTTGTTTTCAACCGAAAGAACAGGACAAAAATTATTAGTGACTCATCTTGCACTACATAGTTTTTTGTCAAATCAAATGCTCTCTGAAACATAATGTCCCCCCCACTTCCTGTTAAAAAATAAAATCAACACAAGAAAGAAAAATGCTTGTCAAGCAAATTCATTGGGTCTTTAATATTGTTTCACATAGTAGTGTTTGGTTGCTATGGGACACCATGTTGTACCCATTTCCCAAGGACTCCACTGTTGTTCTTACACTGTGAACATCTATGATTTGTTTAGTGTTGGTGTCATCACCCTTAAATTAATTTTGAGAACTCCCCTGATGGTGTTTGCAAGCATCATTTATCTTGCCTGTGTAAACTGCACTAGAAAAGACTCTTTGTATCTCTGCCATGTTTCTAATGCATTTCTGATGACCCTCTCCAGACATAGACGAATGTGAGAACCCTGAAGCCTGCAGTCAAGTATGTATCAACCTCAAAGGTGACTACAAATGCGAATGTTACGAGGGCTACGAGATGGACCCGGTTACCAAGACTTGCAAAGCAGTGGGTAAGATATTCCTCACCAACCATCACTTTCCACCATTGATTGTTCAAGCGTGTTCCTTTTCCAGGGTCCAAAAATACTTTTGCCACACTGTCCAATGGTGGAAAAAATAGTAGTGGTCATAAATAGATTGTACATGTTTTTTTGTTTTGTATTACATCATTTTTCCGTACATCCAATGCTGTTGGAATTAGTGTAACAGTATTTTGCATTATGCAATCGTAAACGAAAAAAGTCTCCTATCTAATTTTCTTAAGGTGAGTTTTATCATATTGCAGAGAGCTCAAGACTAACCAGTGATGATGAAACTAACACAATAGTTGCTCCTGTTTAGAACTGCGAGGAAAAAAATACACTTATTGAGCAAGCCTTATATCTCAAAACAGTACTAGGTTTTAAACTTTGAATTTGAAAGCGAAGGATAAAGTGAGGTACTGTTTTTGCACCATGTTTGTTTGCTTGAATTGTGAGGGTTTAGAGAACCTAATGAAGCTCATCTATTTGCAAGACTTTATTACCCTTCATTTGCCTGACCAGCCACCTTAAGCTTCAGCGCGTTTCAAGGGCTCCCGATGGGCTGCGCGACAGCTGGAGGAACCACTGCCTTTAACTGCACCGTGTAAAGCTGGCCAACAAAAACCTTTCCCTGGGGCCAAACAGCACATTGAAACGTAGTGTTTTTTCACTGCAGAAGTTGCATTCTGCAATTGTGTTTTGGTCTTTATATCTGTGTAGTTCTCTGCTATATGTATGAAGTCTCCAAAAACAATCCTTGTTGTATTCTGTCTAAATTACACTTAAACCTTGTTGTATTCTGAGTTTTTGCTCATTTGTAATCACAATTGAATTGATCTGATGCTAAGATTACAGATATGAATATCAAATAAGATTCGATGTTTGACATTGTTTAGCAATGCTAAATTCTCTTTTCCACAGTGATCCATGAGCTCACTTTTAAATCACACTGTGATTTGTTTTGTCATACTTCCACCTTTTTTGATATGCTTGGAAAAGCTATTAAATAATTTTAATAGATGATGCTTTTTTCCACAGGTGTATCTTCCAAAAGGCCCCTTTCATAAGCATATCAGTCAGAGACACATTATAGATAAGAGAGGGGGGAGTCGGGGGCATAAAAAACATTTTTCAGACGCAATTATAACTGCAAATGTGACCTTTGGGTGTCAGTGTGAGAAGTAATGACTCATGATATGAATAGAGAGTTTAGAGAGTGTACGGTGACCCTTTTAGTAAACAAGACCACGTGAACAGACCTATGTCACTTACTTTTAGGTAAATATGCTTTAAACAGCTGCTAAAACCAAACACAACAAAAGAGACGGTGTCCTTTCAAATGAGATATTGAGGAGATCAGTTTTTCAATGAAATTTCTTTTTCCTCTTGATAATTAACATAATGGCTTGTTTTGATTTGATTTTGAAAGACTAATGTTACAAGCGAAAGACAAAATAGATTGAATTGTGTTGCTTGTTTCTGTATGCAAAGTTGTGTTTTTACGCAGTATGTTTTGTATATTAAATCTATTTGCAATGATTCTAAGAGGAGTGGCATAATTACGACTATTTCTGTAATGTTATATATAACATTACAGAATGTAATATAATTATGCTAACTTATAATATTTATAATTATGCTAACTTAAAATATTTAAGTTAGCATATTTAAGTTAGAAAATATACCAAGTCTCTATAGGATGATTTTTAAAAGTCATTGGTCTAATTTGAACTTCATAACACAGTATGGAGCAGAGCGTGTCATACACTTCCAGCTCTGTGATAGGCTATTCACATACTCTCATTAGAGCGTGATGTCACTCAGGCCTTCTGTACTGCGTGTAGCTGAGACAGCTGAAAGCAAACCTGAGCCGTGTAATTCGGCTTAATGAAAACTCAAGAGAGTGACATGACAGAGGGGCTTATGGGAAATGACTTGCACGATAACCGCAGACATCTTTTCATGTCTGTCTTTTGCTCTTTCCATTGTTACTTGTCAGTCAAGGTCTCACACACACACAATGTGATTGTCTTCATACTTTTACTCCCACCTGTTTTATTCTCACTTCCTGTCTCTGACTCCATGGATAGCAGTTGATGAAACTTTCACGCTGTCTTTTCTGGGTGTCAGCCAATAGGGTGACGCCTGTCTATTGTGCAGAACAGTTCGTGGAGAAAATCGAATGCGTGTTGGGAGCTGTCGTGTTGTCTTAGGGACGGGAGTGTCACATTTACTCCGTTACAGCTGTTGTTACATTTAGCTGATGGATGTCAGAGGAAGCGGTTATAAAAAGACAGACAGGGGAGTGTTTGATTGAAACATCTTTGGTAACAATCAGTATCTTCCCATTGCTTAAGATTTACACCTCGCCAACTCATCCTCACAGCATTTGAAATCAAACCTTTAGTCAGCATAGAATCACCTTCAGAGAAAAGATGTCATGAGCACATATGGCCACGTGTAAAAAAGTGTTGAGTCGTGTCTTTCGGAAAGAAATTGCCGTGACACCAAAGTCGGTCAATATGCTTCTTTATGCAAATGTGATGCAGCTCATGTTAGAAAATGACATTTGCTCTCCTCCTCTTTCTCTGTTTCTTCTTCTCCTCTCCTGCTAAGATTGATAACCAAAGACAGATGGGCAGGATGATTGAATCCTGGCTCGAGTTGAAAATAATAATATTTGCTGACAATACCCCGAGGTCCTTAAGGGCTTTCTGAGGAGGTGGTGGAAATGTTTTGCCTCCAACACAATCTGGACAGGCTTTCCATCCACCTGCCCGACCCACAAGCCCCTCTCAGAGCCTCCCGGAAAACAGCAAGCGGTTTTGGCTCGATTGAGCGTGAAAGCGTGAGAGTTGGATGATGATGATGGAAGAAGACAGGAGGAGAACAACAGAGACATAAGATCTATCCATCACCTCCACTCATCCTCTCTTCCTCACTTCCACACCTCAGAGCTTTCAATGCTCGCTCACAGCAACATCTGACCATCACACACTTTAGTCTCTCTTTTTCATTTGCACTCTCTTTCTGTCTGTGTATCTGTGGCTCTTTCTGCCGGTGAGAGTCCCATAATTGAAGCTCTCGCAAACAACTGGGATTGTAGTAATTAATCGAGCGACAATTATTTGTCCTTAACTTAGAATGCAGCAATTAAACAAACAAAAGAAATGAGAAGATCGCAATCCTGTTCCTGGAGGGCCACTACAGAGTTTAGCTCCAACACTGATTAAAAACCTAAACTTCTAATTGTGGTCTTGAGGATTGGCTGAACATTATAGGCAGGTGTGTTTAATTAGGGTTGGAGATAAACTGTACAGGACAGTGGTCCTCAAGGAGCAGGACTGGAAACCTCAGGTCTAAAATATCCACCTAGCGCTGATCATTTCATTATGAGGAGCACAATGTCATGGAGGTGACCCGTAAGACCCGGGATGAACCATCTTCCCATAGCATGGCAGAAACTGTGAGCATTGGTGGGTTGGACATATCTCAGAGTTTCCTGACAGTTTTACAACCCTTAAGAAAACAACAGTGGTCCCCAGATCATGTGACAATTGCATTATATCCTGTAAAGTAATACAGATTGTATAATGTCTTGATGCCAGAAGCCAAAGATTGAAAGCCCAATAAAAAGAATAATAGAGGGCGAGCAAAAGGGACAATTGGGGGTTTAGGGAACAGAGTTTTTTATGACGTGAGTGTGAGACCGGTTGAAAATGAATTATACCCATATCAAGAAGAAGCGGGTGAGTCAGGAGAGCTAGTGACTCAGAAACAGGCAGAGTGCCCTTGCTGCTCTATAGAGGGTAAAATAATGGGGTCAGTGATATTCTGTGTTGGCATGACTGAGCACCATAACACAATGATGAAGATGCCCAGCAGTACTCACACACACACATGCTTGTACCTACATGCACAACCCATAATTACCTGGAAAGACTCTCTCCAGCCACATCTCAGTATCTCTGTAACATGAATCACCTGGGCCACAGGTGCACAGCAGTCACACACACACACACACACACACACAAACCATTCAGAGTGAACTCATGCAACACATTTTATTTGCACACACACACACACACACACACACACACAAATAATGAAATATTTGCTAATGCAATTAACCGTGAGGAACTCTGGTCATTATTGTCTCATGCACACATAAGAGGATGCAGTTGAGTAATCATTAAATGTTTCGCTCTTCATATTTGTTTTTCTAATTATAAATGGTATGAGTTAGTAGACCGTACGTCCAGAAGTGTTTATCCATCTGAGAAGACTAACAGTTTCACCGTATCTTTGAAGTGCTCTCTTTAGCTTCTCATGTGTATTAGAGCTTAATAAATTAAAACAATACAGTTCAAGTCTTTTAAGCTTCCCCTTGTTGTGTATCCAGGCACCGATAATAGTGGAATCCCACACAAACTGTGTCATAGTCTGCAATTGACCTGCAGTTTGTCTGGCTGTTAATCAATATGGGTTTTTCAAAAGCTGTATTAGTGGTTATTAGAATAAACATAATAGGAGGAGACCCAGAGGACAAATAAAATTATGAAATTCATATTTCTTACATTTTCAGTGCTTAGTATAGTATAGAGGCCCTCAGTTTCTTCTCAGATGTTTTTTTTGGTCTGAAAATGTTCTTTAGAAACATAAACAAAGGTATGTGTTAGCATACAATAGGAGTGCAAGCTTCAAACATCAACTTTAAACTATTTAGTATTGAGTGTTTTTGAAATCTTTATTGCAAAATTTGGTACCTTGGCAGCTCAAAGCACAAGTTTGTGCCATTGTTGCGATTTCTTCCAAACTTTTTGTGGAGACACAAGGACATTTTTTTTTTCCACAGGAGAGAAATCTGACATGCAGAAGACCTAAACAAGTCTTAATTTTGTCTCCTTTTAGTCTCATTAATGTCTTGGAGAAATTAGTGCTGTATTAAAAATAGCGTATTTGTAATTTATTAAATTAAATTTGAATCAGTTATCTCAAAATCATCTCAGAATATCAATCAATTAATTATTCCTTATTTCCATTGTGATGATCCCAAAGTTAAAAAGTCAAGCTCTCACCTCTAACAGAAACCTTTCTTTTTTTCCTTCACAGGTAAGAGCCCGTACCTCATGTTTACTAACCGTCACGAGATCCGACGCATTGACCTGGTGAAGAAGGACTACTCACAGGTAGTGCCGACCCTGAAGAACGCTGTGGCCCTAGATGTTGACGTCATCACCAACAAGATGTTCTGGTGTGACCTCTACCATCGTAAGATCTTCAGGTACTTTGACATCACGATGCCTCCATGCAGCTCAACAGCTGCTTGATCTTTATTTAAAAATGCAAATTTATAATTAGTGTTGAAGATATGTGGGCGGAGACAGTGAAGCTTTCATTAAACACGCTTTCCCCGCCCCCTCTCAGCAAGCAGATGCATGAGAACAGCTTGACTGAAGAGCTTCTCACAGCGACATCATGAGTTGTTTGTTGCACATTTCCATAAAGGCTCTCTCTGGGTTTCCTCTGTGTCTCCTAAACTTGTGTGTTGAAATGCGAGATGATAATTAGTCAGAAAATAGTGGATGATAAAAACAGATTTACTTTCTCTGCCTCTTTTGGTTTCTAACTGATTAAATCAAGGAAATGACAGCCTGACAGGAGCATGTCAGTATTGTAAAAATGCACTTCAATGGATTTTTATTTTACCTGTTTTGAAATTACACTTTTTCATTGTAGACAAGATCTTATGGTTATACTGTAAAACATTTTTCAATCATTTTTATCTTGTTTTCCAGAAATCTTTCAGGCTCTGCTCAGAGTGTGTGTGTGTGTGTGTGTGTGTGTATACATAAATAAACAATATATTTATATTGTGTCCTGGCCAAACTTTGATATTTGCAGCATTCTTATCATGTCTCACATCTACTGCTTCTTACCAGACAAAACACTTTTCTCAGTGTGATGAGAAAATGAATGTCCTTATGGAAGGACACTCAAAAATGTTTTAGGAGGCCTAATAACCATTTAACAAAGTCATCTTATCAGTCGGATACCAGTCTGCCTGTGTCAAAACTGCAGCTGAAAACTTTACCAATGTTTGTCATTTACTTACCCAGTGTGTGTGTGTGTTCTGTAAGTCTGTATCTCAGTTCCTGACTTACTCAGAGTTACATCAGCCTCTAGATAATTTCTAACTCATCTAAGTCACACCATATGCTTTCTATAATTTACCTCCCACCCTAATGCGTCCCATTACTCACCCCCCAGGATGGCTCACGTCAGCACGATGTACAACAGTTCATTATCGCATTATAAACTCCTCGGGAAAGCACTCGGAAGATTACAGGAGATGCTTTTGTGTGTCTGCAGGCAGTTTAACGCATGTGTGTGGTCCCTGGAGGAGAGCGATGTGAATGTAGGACTGGTGCT
Organism: Ambastaia sidthimunki; assembly: GCA_036877625.1. Lineage (NCBI taxonomy): Eukaryota > Metazoa > Chordata > Actinopteri > Cypriniformes > Botiidae > Ambastaia > Ambastaia sidthimunki. The sequence goes on from JAZGTK010000144.1 coordinate 35,166, forward strand.
TCCTGTAGTAGGAAAAGACGGATGAAACACTGTAAATGCCATTCAGCTGCAACTTCCAATGAAACGTGTTGATTGATTCCAGCACATTCCAGAAATCCTTCCCGAGATTCCCCAAAACAGCTTTGATCTGTCTGTTTTTGAGGGTTATGTGGTTATTGATTGACCGTTTCTGTCAGTTGGAAGTTGTTTATGTAGCTGAGTGTCAGTTCACCAGCGTAATGGCCCAAAATTGACTCTGTTTGTAGTTCCAAACCAGGCAGGGAATGTTTTTGCCTGAAGTTTGATAAATGAATGTTGTTTGTATTGCTTTGATTAATTTCAGTTTGAATCGTAATGTGTCAATGTGACGCAAGGTTTCTGCTGTTATTAAAATGTCAGAGGCAAACTCAAGTAATTAAAGAGACAATCTGTTGGTCTCGTTCAACAAAATACGTCATTGTTTGATCCTGGCGTAAAAATAAAGCACCCTGGAGTTCAGACTTTGATACACGTTTGGCACATGTCATAACCAAGTGATGAAATAAAATGTCTTCCATGTTAATTGTCTTAACTAGCAAACTTTGTCGGTAGCTTTTCTCTTTTTTGACATTTTGGGCTTGGTAGCCCCACCCACAGTGAAATCTCATTGGTTCAGAGTCCTGCTACACATAGCTGCCCATAAGAAAAACATATTACAGTTGAGACCCTTTTAATATCGCAGTTGTTTTCCTGGACAGCAATAAGAATAAATAGAAATCCATAAAATGAAAATGTTTGTCTCCTGCTGATTTGCCATAAATCTGGTGAATGTGTCTGAAACCTTGTGATTGTTTATGAATAGATATGTACCAGCTGCTTAAATTCAGTGACTATAGATTAATACATGCATGTGTGTGTTTCTGCTCTGTAGCGTGTACATCACGAAAGCCAGCGATTCGTCTGAACATATCACACTCATAGACACTGCGCTACATTCCCCAGAGGGATTAGCAGTTGATTGGGTCCATAAAAACATCTACTGGACCGACTCCGGACACAAGACCATTTCTGTCGCTACCGGCGACGGCAAGAAGAGGAAGGTGTTGATTGACACAGAGCTCGGGGAACCGCGTGCCATCGCGCTTGACCCAAGACAAGGGTAAGAACATGTTCTTCACAAAGGTTTTTTTAAATCCACTATTGCATACCTTATAAAAGCAATGTTAAACTAAAAAGTCTGGTGTTCTTGCACAGAATAAAACAAAATATATATTAATACATCAAAAAAACGTTAAGAGGGAAGTTGTTCAGAGCAAAATGTGTGTGAGTCACATAATGTACCGTGCCAGAAAAATATTTATTATTACTCAGGCTATAGTCTTACCAAGATGAATCTTTATATTTGTGTATTCAAAGTCATTCTGTCATTGTTAACCATTTTATTTCCATCTTACATGATGTGTTTGCAAAATAAAGAAAATGGGGTTGTTACACTAAGGCAGCATAGAGAATAAAAAAGGTAAATGTATGACTTTTGATTTACCCTCAAAACGCTGGAATTCTTCCCAAAATGTGATTTGAATATAAAATATAAAGCACAATCTATGACGACACACCAAGATTTTTGAAAGCCTCATCGATGGTCCCTTTTCTTCACAACTATCATTTCTTCTTTGATGCTGTTGGATGTGATGAGTTTAACCCCTCAGGGCTCTTTTTACCATATTACACAAGTAGAGGAGCATGAAAAACATGCAAATGTGTCTCAAGCTGGTCTGCATATTGGCTAATTGTTGCCTATGGGTAAAATGTCCACTTCACTTTTACAGTGCCAGCACTAAATACTGAGTATTTAATGAGAGTATATTAGAATATATTTACCTGATTTTTTGACATGCAATGGGAGTCATTGTTTTAAGGCCATAAGGGCTCATTTTCTCTATAATGCATCGTGTTAGCATGCTAATATGAATCTCCATAACCACGAATTTGCACAAGAGCTCCTCAGATTTCACAGAACTGGAACACCCATCAATCACAAACATCTACAGCTTTGGTGTCTCTGCTGTGTTTGTATATTAAACGTTCTGGCAGATTTGACAGGCACAAGCTTCTAGTAAGAGTTCTGTAGATATTTAAATTCCAAACAGAATTCCGAACAGAATTCCAAAATCAATCTTTAAAATCAGCACAGAATTCCACAGTTTCTGCTTGGTCTTGGTCATGGGTCTGATCATAAACATCTTGTTTTGACCTTCAGGTTCATGTACTGGTCAGACTGGGGAACTCAAGCTAAGATCGAGAAAGCCGGAATGAACGGGGTGGATCGGCAGGTTCTGGTCTCGGAGAGGATCGAGTGGCCCAATGGGATCGCCCTCGGTAACACACTATTCCAGAGAGATGTTTAGAAATTCACTACCTTTGCTCGCAACAAATGTATTGAATCTTTAAATGTAGTCAAAGTGGAAAAACAGACATGGGAGAATGGCCCAAAAAACAAGATAAAAGAGAAACAGCTGAATGAAAAAACTAAAGATGCAAGACGGGAGAAGGTTTTGCTTGCCAAGTTACTTGAACTGATCATTACAAAAGAAAAAGACATCAGTCGAAATACAAGAGGAGAGTGAGAAAAACAATATGAGCAAGAAAGATGAAAAAAGCACGTTAATGAAACGCGGCCTCCTGTGGCCAACAGGGCCGTGAATCATTCTCTCTCATTGTTCCTTATCAATCATCTGTCAGTTTAAGAAAAACTAAATGGAATTGCTCAAGCAACGCTGTCAATATTTTCATCATTTCTCTGGCTCGCTCAGAATGAAAACCATTTGAAAAAACGGTTTTGGTAGATTGACACTTGAGTGGAATTGAGTATTGCTTTATCTGCGTAGAAACAAATTATTTTATGAATGCGAAGAAGCAATAACCTTGCAAAGCTGTGAGATTTGTTATTTTTTGTCATTGATTGAGCTTTCAATTGAACTGCTAAGATTGCATTCATTGTATAATCAAATCTGAACATTTAAAATGTCCCTTCACATACTCTACATAATAAATTCCATATTATTGAAAGCATTCATTGTATATTTGAAGCATAAAGTATACATACCATGTATTATATAAGACACTATATATGTATATATACATATCATTAAACACTCACTTTTTTTATAGATCTGTCTAGTAGAAGACTTTACTGGGTAGACTCCAAACTTCATCTCATCTCCAGCGTGGACCTGAATGGAGATAACCGTAGAGTTCTGCTGTCCTCCACGGATCATCTGGGGCATCCCTTTGCTCTGACTCTTTTTGAGGCAAGACAATTTACCACCAAAACTATCAAATTATGCAATGTTTTTGCTAAGTGGGTGTTGAGGAGAACAGTGAGACGGTAGATCTCACCAAGAGATAAACAGCCAAGGGTGACTGACAGCAGCCAAAGACAAACCACATTAAAAGCTTTTTTATTTGCCAGTTCCTAAGTTACCTGAAGGCAGGACTCAGTCCAGACTGTAGATCACCTCTCACCCTCCATCAGGCCAGTTGATTAGCCGGCTCAGTGAGGGAGCGCCAAGGCCTGGAAAAAGAAAACAATGTGTTGTCACCATTCTTCTAGCATGAGACATTAAAGCCCCAATAGCCCTGAAGCTGGTCTACAACTACTGCTAAAGTTGTCCACTTGTCAACCTAAACTTGATGAAGAGATTCCTCACTCTCAGATGCGTTTTAAATACCACCATCATGCAGTCTGATGTTTGATGGTAGAGTTATTTCCCAGAAGCCCCTTTTTTGTTGCATTTTTGTTTAATTTCTCATCCTTTGAAGCTCAGATGACATTTAACGTCTAGTGTCTGTGTTTTTAATCAAGCACACGTTTCCTTCGGGGAGTTGATGGAAATTAAAAATTACTAGATGTTGAATCCCCAGGATTTTTCGTTCATTACTCATCTCCAGACCTATGCGTGACCTTTACATGACCTTCTGTCTCATAAAACAGCTTGACATCTCCATTCCTCTATTAACACAGCGTCTTTCACACCATTGTATTTGTTAGTGGGAAGCATAGAAAGATCAATTTCATACCACAGGGAGAGTTCCTCAGTCTCCAATGAAGCATGGACCAAGATTAAACGCTTTTATAAAGATGCCATCTTCACATCTTCACAAGGACTACAAATTTCAGACATTAATCTTATAAACTAGAAATTCCTGTCAGGTCAACTCAGTTACCTAGAATAGATTAAACCGGTTATCTAGATATGACATCACAATTTTATAACAGGTGTTTGGATTAGGGCTGCAATGCACCAGGAATTGAAGTAAATATAGTTCAGGTTAAGAATTTGTACACCAAACACTCACCACTAGCAAAAGCACCTAGGGAACCCGACAGCTTGACCTTTCCAAACTTCATGGGTCTGTAAACATCCTCCAACAGAACGCTCAATCTTTTCTATCTTCTCTATGTGCCCTCTTCCTGTTCTTTCATGCCTCTTTTTTCTTTTGTTACCCCACACTACTTCCCACCAACAACCTTCCTTATCCATTTCCGCATCCGTTACAAAAAGAGACAAATCTCAGGTTGTCATAGTAACTGACGATCTTTCCGTGCACGTTTGCAGTATTTCAGTAGCGGCTGATCAGAGGAGGCGGGTGATGGAGAAGCAAGCAGAATGTTGAAAGCCATATTTCAGACAGCCGAGATTGTGCTTTCAGGCTGATGTAGACGATAGATACTAAACAAAGATTGTGGTGCTTAAATTAGTCTGATGAAAAACCTTTATGATCCAGAACACTTTTCACACTGGAGTCTTTATCTTTGTTTTTATATCTTTCTGCTAAAACTCTTACTTTTTGGAGTTATGGATCCTAAATATATAAATACTTGCTCTACCAAATAACACACGCTTTCTTTAGATATTTTTTCTGTGTCTATGTCAGATTCCAAGGTGCCGTATCAGTCAGCGAACATAAAATGTATCTATTTTTTACTCCAATACTTTCCTCCATCCTAGTTTAAAGTTGCAGTAAGCGATTTCTTAGAAACACTGTTGATATTTGACATTGACACCAAAACAAACATTCCTCTCTTTATTGTTACCCTCAAAATAAAGAACATGCTATGCAACTTTGCTGATTGGCTAAGACAGTGTTATAATGTTGTGCGGACCGGTCTGATCCGCTTTGTTTTTCTCCTATTTACATAGCCAGGACTGTGTGCAAACACTGAACAGATATCTAACAGAATGCTTATAAAATTGGTTGTTGATTTTAATTTTAAACAGCAAAATCGCCTTCAGCATTTTAAATGTCCTGAAGGGGATGCTGTAAAACAGACACTAAAGCACTCTGTTTTGTGAAAATACCTGTTTGTCTGAAGAATGGCAGATGGAAGGTGGGGCAGAAGATGTGTTATGAATTTTTGAGGGAGTCTGTTTAGAAACAAACATTATTTTTGGAAATCCATCTGGTGCCACTAGTAGCACAGAAGATAAACGTCACCTTTAACGTACAGTGAAAGCATTAGCATGGCTCCTGACCTCATCACTTCCTGTTTGACAGGATCGGGTTTACTGGACAGACCTGGAGGATGAGGCCATCTACAGTGTGAACCGGCTGACAGGACATGATGTTGCTATGCTGGCTCAGCATCTCAACAACCCTCTGGATGTGGTGGTGTTCCACGAGCTCAGACAGCCCACAGGTTAGACATCACAGCACAGATGAGCAGAACTTTCTACATTTTAAGTGTGTCGCAATAGTTGAGGTGTTTACAAAATTGTACCTTTTATTAAAAAGGTATTTTTTTCTAACAATCAGTGACATTGTATGTTCTTGCACTCTATTTTAATGTCCTGTTGGCGTTTGCTCAATACGTTAAAGTGGTTCATTTCATTCTGACTATTTATTTCAGTAAACCATAGAAATAAATACTGCTTTGGTTTTAACATTACATAATATGTTAATGATATTATATGTCACTAAATTTTAGCTTTGCCAACACTGATGTTCATTTGCTAGAATTTCTGATCTGTTGTCTGCTAATAAAGGCATAGCTGAGCTTTATGTATATTTCATGTTTTCATTGAGGTCATTGGCCAGTGATGGATGCTCTAATGTGTCTTATTAGCATATCTCAGCAGCTAAAAGAAACATCATTTTCATTTCATGCTGTCAGTGTCTCATTGTGGCAGTGATATAATGATTAGAGGCAAATATAAGCTGATTCCAAAAACCAATAGCAGCTCATCATTAAATAGCATAGTTGTGATGAATTTCTTTTCTAGAGACAGCAGAGAAAATGAGGAAGTGTTTAAGCGTGTGCGAGTTCGAGTCTTTTTTTTATCCTTTCATTACAAACAGACCATGTGCAGCGTGCCAGGAGAAGAATCAATTTACAGCCTCCTCGCATTCATAAATAAGAAGTGTTATTTAAATCAGAATAAGAGAATTAAACGTGGTGCTCTGAAAATGCAAACGAAAGCAGAATGAAATGACGATGAAAATGAAATTCGGCCACTTTTGTATCTCAGGAACATGAAATGAGAAATATTAATGCCTGAAAAAACATGGTTTCAAAAACCCCAAAAAAGTTTCTGTTTACCAGTCCAGCTTTCATGCTAATATTTAAATGCGAACAATCACACACTTATCCTACCATGCAGCCAATCCAGCGATTGAACCATGTTTTTCCTTTATTTTTCCAATGCAGCTCCAGACACATGTAACATGGGGAGTTTGCCCAACGGAGGCTGTGAGTTTCTCTGCCTCAGAGCCCCTCAGATCACAGACCACTCGCCCAAGTACACATGCGCCTGCCCGGACAGCATGGAACTGGGCCCGGATATGCGTCGCTGTGTGACAGGTAACAAACAAGACAGCCACCGGTCAAGCTTAGTCAACATTGAAGCTATTTTGTCTTCATAAATGTTACACTGTGGTCACACTTTAGTTTTTGGACCCATTGTTGGGTGTTCACACTGTAGGGCTGGGTCACATGTCAGCCTGACATTCTAATAATAGTTGTCTCTTTTTTTGCAGTCAAACCCAAGACCACTAGACAACCAATGAGTACAACAACTTCTACAACACCAGAGCCTTCCACTACCTCTACAACTACTTCACCTTCAACCACCACCTTACCTTCAACCACCACCTTACACTTAACCACCACCTTACCTACAATAACCACTACATCTACAAGCACTACAACCACACCCACAACCACCAGTACAACTTTACAAACCACACCTACAACTACAGTTACAACTACAACCACCCCTGTTCCCATGACGACCACAACTAGCACAAGAACATCCGCTAGTTCCACTAGCAGCACACAACGTTCCACTATCACACATGCCTTGGTCACCTCCACCACAGCGACCACTCAGCCCAGCACTACAACGCCATGGAAACAGCCGACCTCCAACCACACAACAGCAAACTACAGACAGACATCTACAACCATTGCTCACGACAACTATGCACAAGGGGGCAATGGCAACCTCTCTCACCGCGGTGAGTCTGAGCTTCTGTACAGTTGTAAATTGATGATATGTAATTATAATCTTTTGGCATAATGCAAAATCTGTTTTGTCTGTTATGGTAAATATCAGCACTCTTGGAATGCCAGTTGACCAATCAAATCCAAAGACCGGAACTAACTGTTGTATAATAAATTGCAAACTTGCTCAAACTTTACTCTCGTACAGTATTGGTACAGTAGTCCTTAGAGACTTACAAAGGTAATGTGCAACAAAATGTGCTTGGTGAGCATCACTTGAGAGTGATAGATGAGCCAGCAATAGTAGCCCAGGGTCCCAGCGTGTCGCTGTGCTGAATTAGGGCAGCCAGTGAGGAGAGAGGACCAGCCAGCCTTGACTGATGAAGATTGCCCTTAGCCTAGTTCTTCTAATCACTCCCACATCGTTGTGATATGTGGACCGCTCAGGTACATAGCCATCTGCATGCAACAGGTTTAAGGCAATAATAATGAGATCTATGTCCATAAAAGCTCTCAGAATGTCTGTCAGAGGCAGTTGTCTGTTCAATTTGAAGAGTGACCAGTGACCAGTGAAATGGCAGCTGTTTTAGGTGGTTTTCAAGCAAGATCTTATTCATATTTGTATATAAAGTGTGGCATTCACAATCAATTGTACAACACAAAAATTCTTGCTATGTAACGGGCTTTTGTTTTTGCTACTTTTAATATGTTAATATTAACATATCACTTAGCTTTTCAATGATTGAGGTTTTGACTATTTTGGAAAGCTTGTCGTGTTGTAATCTTGTGATGTGTGCTAGCAGCATGTCATTCTTATAATGAAGTTTATCTGTATTACTAGTGAATTGCTTGTTGGATGAAAACTTACTGTCAGAATGGCAGGATTCTGAGAGCTTTAATGAGGCTGGATGAGTTCGGATACACAAACTTCATTTCACAGGGATGTAGGCTCTCTGATGAATGGATTTTTTTGTCGACTTTGGCATGAAGAGAAATTCATGTAAGACTTCTTAAATCAATTCCATTCATGGTTTTGAGTGCAATCTTTTCAACTTTAAAAGAGAACTTGTGGTATTTGTTAATGGTTTTATGGTACTAAAATCTGTTCCAGAACTGAAACATGTTTTTATATCTGTCTCTCTTTAGAAACTGCTGTTTACAAATAAACACACAGCTTTCAAAAGAATGGTATAAATTTCAGAATCACTGGATCGGGACAAACGTTAAAACATGATTTTATATGCCAAATTTCGTTAATTCCCAGGTAACTGGCATAATAATCATCTGAGTATTGTTACTAGAAATTAATGTACTGTAATTTTATCTACTTTATAACATTAAAACAGGTTGTTTAACAATCACAACTCAGAACTCTTGTTCAGAATCCATGTTTCAGGTTTATTAGCTCAATGTACTGAGCAACATCAAATTCTGATGTCAGTCCAAAAAAAAACCCAGAGAATTGAACTACAATAGTATCGCATGATCCCGATTGTTCTTTTAATGGAAACTGAAAAGATCCACTTAAACAGGAACCATGCACACTACACAAACATAACCAGATGCTTAAAATGAAGCGTTGCCATAGAAACACAGATGCAACGGGTGTCAGACAAACACACTGGCATCTGTATCAAAACATCCTCACTGTAGCTTTAAAGAGAATTAGAATCTCCAAACGCTCATTAAATGGCTCTTTTATATCCATGTATATCGTCTATTTTGTATTGGGCTGCGTTCTTTTGATCAGACCCATCCAAGCCCCCTTTTCTTGCCCCTCAGGCTGTCTTGTCTGTATCTGTATGCTGATGTTGTAGGAGCTAGTTGTCTTAATCTCCCGGCTCAGAATCCATTATCAGACACTAATAATGCTGTAGCTAATGGAGGACCACGTAATTGTGAGATTGAGGTGGGATTTAATTGTTAGAAACAACTGCTCAGTTACAACCTTGCTCAGAATACTGAAAGCAACTGAGCAAAGCGATGTATAAGCAGCAATATACACGTGTGACTTTCAAAGTAAAAGTTTTTTACCACACAAACAGGAGAACATTTAGCTATCCAGTGTGGAAAAATATCTGCCACATGCCACAACCCCCTCAATAAATGTTTTGTCATTGTTTTTAATGGTTTGTTAAAGAAACTCAAAGAAGAAAATTCAGTCATCGTTTTCTTCCTCTGATGTCATAAAGCGTATGACATTCCTTTTTTCACCGAGTGAATTATTTCTTTAAACATGAAGCCACAATTGATTTGTTGTACAGTGACCGATGCAATAGCACAAATCAGATTCACATAAGTTTAATAAGCTGCAGAACTTGAAAAGTGATCAAATTAAAGTTAATATGTCTCTCTCTCCTGCTCTCTCTCTATTTCTCTCTCTATCATAGCTGGAAGTGGAGGCGATCACTTTCTGCTTGGTGGTAATATAACTGTTGCTGTTCTGGGAATAGTCATTCCTATAGGTGAGTATTCATGCTAACTGGGTATTGCTGCATTCTGAATTCAGTTTTGTTCACTCAGTAGATCGACAGCTTTTGCCCTTCAGCTTTTTGTGCTCTGCTTTAAAGACACTTAATATGGTTCTAAATAGCCATTTATAAACCCGAAACTGCTCCATTACTTCAGTTTAAAGGAATATTCCGTGTTTATTAGAGTTATAAAAATTATAAAAACTTTTCTAGTCACTTCATTTGTAAGTTGATCTTTAGGTTGTAGATCAAATGTTAAGCATAGTGCCAGCAACACAAAGGTCGTGGGTTCGATTTCCGTCTGCCTAATGCATAAATGTTTAAATTGTACTTTTTAGGTGACTGCTTTTCAGCAGGTAATATCAAAAAGTCTGCTAAATCAAAAAGTGCTTTGAAAAGTAAAATAGTATGACAGTTGATATTTAAATGTAATTTGCAAAGCTGTACATTTTCGCTAGACTTCATTTGAAACCGTTATTTTTAACATATTTTCATTTGGAATGACATCACGCCACAGATTGGATTTAATCCAGCACATTCCTTTAAAATTAAGGCGATTATTTTTACAAATGTGAACATCAACACCTTTTACAGCTTGTCTTTCGGTAAAGCTTTATAAATGGTTATTTATGATCTTTGTCACTCCTGCATTTTGAGTTTGTGATCATTCTTTTTGCGATCCTTTTGACAGTATGATCACCTCAAAATAAATATGAAGTGTAAATATCGGAGATTTAGAACATATTGAGGCTCAGTCAAAAGGACTTGATGCTTTTCATTGATTGTCTATGTTGTGTCTGAAAAGTGGCTTAGTGGGAGTGAAAGACACACATTTTTGCTCTCATTCAGACTGAAGACTCTAAATGAAATATTTCCCCTCTAAATAACATGTTAAGACCCTCATGTAATCATGACCCCTCAATGAACACCTCTCTTATGTTAAAGGTGTGAAAACTAAGTCTAAATGTATTGTATTTTGTGTAGAGGTCTTAAATAAAATAAATGTAACTTGTAGATTTTTCAAGGGACCAAAGCAGGAAAAATTAGGGAGGGAGTTTGCCGGACTCTGTGGCGTGGTTATCAATTCAGTCTGAATAGCAAAGCTGTAGGCGTGTATGTGCATACACACAGTCCAATTTGATTTCTTCTGGTCCATTTAGACTCCTGCTTACCGAGCAGTGTGAAAAACACTCCACTAAGCCATTGTGTGTGTGTGTGTGTGTGCGCGCGTGTGGTAAGTGGGAGGGTGTGTTTTTGGCAGTCCAAGTTCAAATAGACACTTCTTAAACAATTTTAAAGTAGTTATTTTTGGTGAGGTGATTAGATCAGACTCTTCCTAAACTATGCAAGAAATAATGGCTGTGTTCTGATTGGTAGCTTTACATACTGTGCAGTATACGCTAAATACTACTTTAATTGTGTGTAAAACAGTATACCAAATTACTGTCACATGACCTTTAATTTTGACTGTCCCAGTAATCTTAGAACTAAAAACATGTTAAAATGTCTAAACTTTTGTCAAGTCAGAGAAAGAGATGGAAGATGAAGTCAAGCACTCCAGTGCATTGTGGGAATGTTTTTAACTCACGTGCAGTAGGTCATCCAGTATTACATGCATACAGAAAACTAGCATACTGCACGCAACATACTGCATACTTCAGCCATATTACATGCAGGATGGTAGTATGCCAATCTGAACACAGCCGTAGTTTCTCCAGCAATACGATGCTTCCATAAACGGTTGTTATATTCACTCTGAATATAACAACCGTTATTCCATTTTAAAAGCACTGTTTTAACCAGGTCTGCCACAACACACTTTAAAGTTTGCGTGCGGATGTTTTGATATGTGTGCATGTCATTTAGCGCCGCTCTGTGTCCCCTGGCTGTGTTAACCCCCCGGCGTGTGTGTCGACTGTGTGTTAAACGCATGCAGTTCCTATCCTTGCCACAGTGGTCATCGGCCTGTTGTGCACGGGGGGATATCTGGTGTGGCGCAACTGGAGAAGGCGAAACACCAAGAGCATGAACTTCGACAACCCGGTTTACCGCAAGACCACCGAAGACGACGACGATGAGATCCACATCGGCCGCAGCGAGCAGATTGGACACGTCTACCCTGCTGTGAGTGGCAGCGCCCGACAGCCATACCTAACACTGCCGCTAGGGGGCGCCATCCCCGACCAGGCAGCTCATTGGTACTCCACGGCACCTAGGCTTTCAAGTACAAAGTGAATAAAGGGAGACGATTGGATAGTGATGAAAAGGAGGGCGGGGCTAAGACTAAGCTCAGCAGACAGTTCATCATGAGACTAGGAGAGAGATTGGCCTTACACCATCTCTTTTGTCACACACGTATTACACAAACGCATAATGAGTCCATTCATTTACCACCTCCTTGCATATTTATGCTTATAATTCATGTTTCATTCACTTGTGTTTTTTATAAGTGTCAGGATTGTAAGATGTGCTTCCGTCGTCTTTTTTTATGTCGTGTGTAAAGCTTTAAAGACTTTCCTTGTTTGAAAGCTTGGAAATTTTGCTCTCCCGTTATCCCACATATTTTTAATAACTCAGCAAGTTTTCTTTAGGGATGAGCAACGAGCACCTTAAAAGTCTGGACAATCTTTTAATCATTTATTAATTTAGTTTTTTTGCTGTTCATTTATCAGGGTGGTGTAATGATTTTTACATGCTTTTTAGTAATCGTAGGCCTGGGCTGATACAGTAGACATGGAAATAAAGTTGTTAAGAGCAGTTATGCAGGATTTTGGCAGCTGAGGTTCCTGTGCTGGAGTCGGTATGTGATTGAGACATCAGTGAAGCAGGGGTGGGGTGGGCTGCCCCAGTGGTATGACAGGATTCTCTCCCACTCACTTTTCAGTGTGTGTGTGTGTGTGTGTGTGTGTGTGTGTGTGTGTGTGTGTGTGTGTGTGTGTGTGTGTGTGGATGNGGGGCATCTGCATATTGGATGCTCTTTGTACAAAACTACCTTTAACCAGCCTAAGTTTTTTTTATTGTTCTTAAACTTGTCTAGATGGTCTCCTAGCCTTAGTAGGCTGATTTCAACCTGGTCTTCAACTGGTTTAGCCTGACAAATGCCCAAAACCAGAACAGGGACGACCAGTAAACCAGCTTAGGCTGTTTTAAGCAGCAGTGCTATCTCTCCCTCCACTGGTTATCCCTCTCTTACTTTCTCTATTTTGTTTTGTTATTTCTCTCTTTCCGTATGTAACTGTTTTTTTATCTGCTCTCTGCAGCGAGTGGCGCTCGGTCCGGATGATGACGGATTGCCCTGAGGGCGGTTCTCGCTCTCTCTCCTCTATCCCAGAATCCCTCCATCCTTTAGTTCTCAGTTTCTCCTTCCATCGATACCCCTTGGTCTCCTGAGGAGATCATACAACCACAAAGACAGAGAGTTAAAGGACACAAGAACACTCAGCTGAGCACTACAATATGGGTTTGTCTTCTCCTAGTGTCTTTCTCAACCCATAAACCCTCAATCGATCTAACTTGGGCAACAATCACTAGTTCTAAAACTACTTGTAGTGACTCCTGCTCTGTCCATAGCAGTAGTTAGCAGTACTGTTTAATGAAGACTAACCTCATAGCTCATCACGTCGGTAGTCGCTAATTCCTAGTGGCTCTTGCTCTGTGTCCATGTTGTAATTCCTTTTGTAGAAATACTTTTATTGCTGTTTTAGAATTAAGCTGGTTTGAGCTGAGCTGTGACCATAACGGTTGGCTTCAGTGTGCGAATGATGCTGCCAAGAAAACATTGCCACACAGAAGTGAAGAATTATGGGTAATCCACTCAAGATACATAGAAGTAAAATAATAAAATAGGATGGAAAGTGTGGGGAGAAATTAATATATGCATGCCTCTACTAAAACAAATTCCACTATGCATATATGCATATATGTGCATATAGATAGAGAAATATATTCATATAGAGATTCATTCATATTTTTTATAAATACAATATAATAAAAATATATAATAATATTTCTCTAAATATAATCTTTCTCTATATGAATATGGTTATTTATTCTATATGATTATTCTATAATATAATACATAATAATATAATAATATATTGCTCTATATGTAATTTGAGGTTATGCATGCAGATAATCCCACACAAAGATACACCACAAAACAGAACTCTTCTTTTGGTCCTCCAGAATAATTTCAGTGCCAAGACTAAACAGGACTAGTGTTTTGTTGACTGAGTCTTCCATACTCACTGAAGTCAGACACTTTGAATCCTATTTGGCCGACACTTTTGTCCAAAGCAAGAAGTGCATTCAAGCTGTACATTTTATCAGTTTGTGTGTTCCCTGGGAATCGAACCCACAACCTTTGCACTGCTAGCACAGTGCTGTATCAGTTCAGCTACAGGAACACTTTATTTCACCAGCACTGGGTCTTCCATGTTTTTCTAATTTCTCAGCTCAGAAATGCAACCAATTAAAATCTTCCTGCAGATCAAAAGGACCAATCAAAATCTTCCTGCCCAGGCACATTTCTGTTCGCCACCAGTTTAACTCAAGACATCAGGTTATGAATATTATTTCTTACAAATACAATCGGTGTGGTTTGGTATGACAGACGCACAAATAGATACGGTAGGCAGGGTTGATAATGACTGAAAAGCTGATCTCTCACTCACATGTTAACACACGTACGCCGTCTCGCACAAACAAAAGTGTGTCCTTTCCTCTCTGCACTCATGCTTTGGATAAAACTCTTTTAGCACATTGCCTGCCATAATTCACAGCTTAATGGTGTGATAGATCTGTAGTCATAGATCAAAGCATTTCTCCTCTGAACAGTCATCTGTGTGACACAGTCACAGGAAATGAGGAATGTCTGAATGTATGCTTTCTGTACTTGAGGACATTCTCTCTCCACAAGATAAATGAGTTTTAGTTATTTTTGTAAGACTGTCACTGGGACATTGGCTGGTCGACTGGTTAGACAGCTGTATAGGTTTTGATCTACCTGCTGGTCACTGTTTTAAGGATTTTGCTGGTATTAGTTTGCCAAGTTGGTAATGCTGGTGTAGTTTGATGGTTTGAAGGTTTTTTAGTCGTCTGCTTGTCAGGCTTGGAGACTATCTAGCCAACCACATAAACCAGCTAAACCGCAACATGGCCAAACTGAGAGACTTAGATTGTTAGGTTGTTAGATTAGAAGAACAAGTAATGTGAGTGGCCCTGTGTGACCACTAAAGGGGACCGATTGGTTCGATTTGGTTCTGCTCAGCATGTGGGTGGTCTTGCATTTGGAACATCTCTTCGTTCCTGCCACTTGTTCCTCTCTGTGGTGATTTTATATACACCAAATTTATCCACATGTCAAGAATCCTGCATTAAGTCACTATGTGTTTTCCTTTAGGAAGAGAGAAGTTGGGAAAGTTCCTCAGCTCAAGCCTTTGGCTATGAGGACTAAAGAAGCTTCAGATAAGTGAGGATGGTGTATTTGGAGTTTATTTTCTGTGGGCACTGTGGGCTTTTAGATGGCTGAGCTTGAGAGTGACTTCCAAAAGATGGTGTAGAGATAACAGGCCCATTGTTGCCATTGTTATAGATCATTTGATTAGACTTTATTCACCGTCATCATCGTTTATCATGTCAGACTGTTTACATTTCAGTCCGTACCAGTTCTGAAAAGATGAAACACTTTAGTTTTGGATTCGAATGAATCTCAGACTAGCAATACAGGGTAATAACTGCTTCACATGTTTTATATACTGCAGTGTGATTTCATAAATTATTCTTTGATCGATCTCAGTTAAGCGTCTTTAGTTTGTTTTTCCTGACCCCAATGTTATCGTTGTTATCATGTGCTGCTCAAGATCCTTAAACCAGGAAACTTTTTTATGGGAAACTTTGACCTATTGAGCTCTCTAGTCTTTACAGTTTCTACAAACACTTTTATGATAATGTGTTATCATTTAGAACATTTGATAAATCGATGCTAAAATCGGTGTGGTCACAGAAGGTTCTAGAACCTGGTTTTAGACCCTTTGGAAGTTGATTCTTTGCCTCTCTGTAGACAATAACCAGAACTTTGTGATCATTGTCCGTCATTCTTACTCTATGCATATGTAACAGCGAGCCCGCCTTCCTATAGCACTGCAGGGACCCGCCGGGCTGCTCCTTCACCCCATCCACTGTGACTAACATCCGTGTTTTCCGTAACCTCCTCCTCATCACTGTCTACCCACATTCCCATCAGCCCAACCAAGTAGAACGTTGCTTTCCAAAGGGCTAATATTCTCTCAAAACAGACGACACACTGGAAATGAAACAGTGCTCTCCTTAGTTTGCTGGACTTGTAGAGCCTGTTCTCTGACTCAAATGGGCGAGTCTGGTCCTCCACATCCTTTGTAACATTCCCAGTCTGTTTTTTTGTAACCTGTGGAAAAGATGACCTCTATTTTTGGTTTCCCCTATCAGATAACATATCACTTGAAGAACTGCTCATTTTTTGTACGGTACGTGGGTTTATAACTTCAGGAGAGGGGAAGGAGGGCCTGTCATTCCTGTTGTTTGAGGAAATCGGGCGATGTGGTCATTCCATAACTTTATTGGAGACATTTTGTACGCTGTTTGTTGCACAAACTTTTCCAAGAAGCCTTCTGCACTGTGTAAATGGTTACATAGGGAGGGCGACAGTCGCAGTCCAACGAGTCTGAATCACAATTTGTAAATATCTTTTCATACAGCAAAACTTTTGATAAGATTTTAAACATTTCTTGTAAAAAGATGTGTATATTAGTCTCCTGGATGAGAAAGAGTTTAGACCGTACATGAATTTATTTGTACTCCAGCACTGAATTTCTTTACTACTTGATTGTAACTAAAATTAATAATCAGCCAAAGTGTTTTCATTTATTTCCCTGTTTTTTTTTCGTATTTTAATTTTGTGTTTGCTTTTTAACCGTAAAACGTTGCAGAAATAGAGTGTTTAATTTGTATTTGTACATTTATTTAATAGATAAATTAAATTGTAATTCTATTTAATAGATGCCACTCAGTGTTGAAAGAGAGGGTTACAGTTTAATTTATTGGTGCCTTGTTTGTGTTTATGTATATTTTCCAATAATGTTTGGTTTTATTTGTGTCCGCGTCAGTGGGTGGGTGTCATCGGGAAAAGCGAGGGGGATTTTAACATTAGCAAAACTGTACTTACATCGGATATCTGTACTGTATGCCAAAATGGTCTCACTCACGTTTCTATGAAATTCGAGCTGTTGATAAATATCTATATATTGATATATTAAATTGTTAAAAATCCTCTTTTTCTGTCTCTGTCTCCTTGTCTTATTTCTTTAGCGTTTTAATTGGCTAATTCAAAACACCTCATGTCCAGCTTTCAATTCTTTTCTTGTTTGATAATTTGATTTAGAGATCTGCTTTTTTTTGTTCCCTGCATAAATTCATTCTACCCTAGTTACCAGCTCATGATTCTTGCATGTTGCCATGGCTGTTATGCCTGGATCCCGGAGGAGACAGAGGCTCGGTGTCGGGTAATGGAAAGAAAAACTCCCCCCTCTGTGTCACACTGTGATTTTGCTAATATCGGCGGTGAGTATTAGCCTCCGGGGAGACCTAAATATAATGGGAAAACTCCCAGTGGCTGCCAGCAGACAGCAGGCAGATTTGATGGACGTGATTTTTATGAAGTTGCCATGGTATCAAGAACGAGACGCATCACTATTGCTGCTTTTTGTTTGACATGCGTCCTTGTGGCCTCACCGTGACATTGTGTTGTAAGACCTGATAATTTAACGGAATGCAGTTGTTGTGTTGGTGAATGGCATCTCTTCACCCCTGTTTGAAAGGGTAGTTCACACAGCCCCAACACACCAACAAACACTAAATTCCAGCAGTCCTCAAATTTTGTTTAATCAGTGCATTAACCCTGTTGGTATTTTGTCTGAAGTGTTGGACTTTCTCAAGGGGATTTGGCCCACAGTGGGGGGACCAAAATTGCATGACACCCTAAATCCTATCTCCTAAGCCAACCCTATTTATTATTCAATTTGGTGGCTTTGGTTACTTTGCCCATTGTGTTAGGCTCAAGAAAAACTGGGTGAAGTATTCAAACAGCATTTTAATGTTATCATTCTATTTTTTTCCCCTTGGTCCCTAATTTCTGCTGTCCCCCAAGACATAAATAGGTGATTTTCAGAAGCACAGTCATTTTCTCTTTGTCTGTTTCAACATGGCGGGTGACATTTAGCTCTCCCTCCTGCCGTGCGAACAGCCAATTATTATGCAGCCAGTCCAACTGTGGCAAGGGAGTCGGGTGTGTCTGTGTCATCTCTCAGGATGGAAGAGGGACCGAACGTTTGCTAAAAGCTATCAAAAGTCTCAATTACTGATCCGCGTGGTGCTAATACTGATTAGAATTGTGAAATCATTGTTTTTCCTCAATATCCTTTCATATTTGTGTTAGCTTTTGTCCTAGCTTCCCAAAAAAACACTTCTGGTTTGAAAGGAGCCATCAGATGAGGGATCTCCAACAAGTATCTTCTCAGAGCCGCAGACAGACACGGCTGCAGAGCAAAGCTGTACTGCTTTTGACGGTAAACAGTAAACAGTGCGTTTAGTATTCCAGGGGCATTTCAGTACCAGTCTGTTTTTACAGCACACTTATGCTCTTGATGGACTGAGGCCGGCAAACCTTAACGTTACAACTTGATGTTACACAGCCATCATCAGTTTTTCCACATGGCTCATGGTTTCCTATAAGCTGAGGTGAGTAACGCTTCATGTAAATGAATTAAAAATAATACTGATATAGTCTAAGGAACAACAATGTTTAATATGCAGCCTATTGTAAAACCGGTTTCTTTAAAATGGCAGGAAATTCTGGTATTTTAAGTTTTGAAAATTGAAAAATATAACGAGTTATTAGTTTGAAACGAGTTATTATTCAAGTTACTGTTCATACTTGCCATCAAACCTTTAAAGCAGGTTAACATGTTCTGTGCAGTGTGGTTGTCTACATCAAACACTGAACAAAAGCTGCTGTTTGTTTTTCTGTTGTACAAAAAGCAACACTGACATCTGCTGTTCAGCCATATGAATGAACCAAACGCCACAGAATTTAGGTCTCTGATGCAAGACAAGATGACAAAAGACGACACTGGGTAAATAGTCAGGGTTTATTGAAATAAAACTGACAATTTCTAACACTTAATGACATACTCTACATATGAACTTGTGGAAAAAGTTTCAATGTCTTTTCCTGAGCCAAGGCATACAAGGATGACGAAAGCAAACCGTTTAATTTACTCTAGATTCCTTGATCAAGGTCCTACAAGAAAATGAAAATTTGATCTTAATGATAAGATGACATCCTCACAGTGAGAACAAAATAAATAGCACCATTCAGTTCTGTTCTGTCTTAAACTCGCTCCAGTCTATACAAATATACTCTGTATACATGCACCACCAGTATCTGATTAAAAAAATAAATAGCTATCAAATACAAAAATATGACGGTATTTCTTATAAAGAGGAAATCTTCTGGAAAAGGTTTTTAAGTGTTAAAAGACTTTCAAAACCAACCCATTCAACTTTGGTAAAAGAGGAAATTCAAAAATTAAAAGGGAATGTTGTATATGTTTGGGAAAAGTAACCTTTCAGGATAATCATGGCCTGGAATTCTTTACAAATGTACTAAATGCAAAATTTGTGTATCTTCAAAGTAAGTTTATATGTACAGTATACTTCAGTCATGTAAAACCAAGAGATTTCTCCACAGTGTGCAGTTACAGCTAGAACAGCATTGTGCACAACTCATGATAAACGTTTCATAACAGTTTAGCTGTCATACACCAAATTCTTCTTTCACATTGGCCACCTAAAGAAAAGCACATCTTAACCTCTATCAATAAATAGTGCTACAGAGTTGACAGTGATGACCCAATCTGACTCTCGGTCAACAAGTGGGAAATGAGAAGACATGTGCTTCACCCCTAAAATTCAGGCACATCTCTCAGCTACCTATATGCTGAAAATAGGGTTTACTGCCTTGTATCGAACCCTCATCCGAGGTTGATGCCTGCAGTTTGAACTTTCAGCCTTTTCTCTGGGCGTTTGCTGGTGGGTCAAACAGCTCCTGTTTCGCTCTGAGGGACAGAACCGTCACTGTTGGGGTCTGTCTCAGTTCTGAGCCTTTTTAGAGGCCTTTCTGAGGGATCGTCCACTTCCTGCTGATGTTCTGTGATGTCTATGATCTCTGGGCTCGGTCTGCTGGTGTCAGGGTCACTCTGAGGGGGTGTGTTTGCTGTGGAAATATCTGGACATGTGGTTGAGCCGTTTGTCTGAGATATCTCATCTTTGATGCAGGTAAGAGGCTCTTCATTGCAATGGCTCCCTACACCTGTTAAGGAACAGATAACACTGTTAGCTCAAAGGGTTCCACATTTTTAGGATATAACATTTTATTACTTGACATTGAATTATCACAACATGTATATAAACTAATCATTTTTACAACATTTTTGTTATTATATACTCTGTCATATTTCATTCTGATTATCAAACCCAGACAGTATATGACAAATTATAAAATCAGATGTTCTAAAATCTCATCTTTGTAGCTGTAGCAAAACCACTGTCTTTAAATTCATCCAGTTTAAAGCACTCAGAGGCATTGCAGTCATTTTACTACAACTTTGCGTCATAGTAAAATCTCAAATGACTTTTTGTTGCCTAATAAGGATTCATCAAAATGTTAGTGTGTGAATTCTTACAGAATTTTTTGCTCCTCCTCAGTTATTTATTCTGTTTTTATATGTTTGTCCTGTTTTCTCTGTGTTGAGGTGTTCTATGCACGTGGTGAAAAGCGCTATAGAAATAAAGACTGATGAACTTGCCGTTCTGGGTGTTTGTGCCGCTGTCCGTCTCTGACGGGTGTTTGCTGTTGTTTGATGTTGAGGGAGGTGGAGACGTAGATCCACTGGACTCCGAGCTTTCCCTCTCATCCAAAAGTCGTTCCATATAATCCCTGTAATGCCGAATAAACACGGGGCACAACGTGACCTCAGACTGCATCTGATTCTATACACACAGTTTAATTAAAGGGTCTCTGACTGGTGACCTTTAATGTGCCGCATGTTATTTGAAGAATGACTTACGAGACTCCGGGTCGGAGGCTGTATTTTCTTTTTCCAAGCTTGGTTTGCTGTGCAAAGAAATCATAACGCTCAGATTTCTTCCACATGTAATAAAAGGCCACACATTCTCCTACAGATCTAGTTCTCACCTGGAAAATTTAATTGAGTAACAAAAATTACCTAAATGTATACAAAAAAAGAACAACAGAAAAGCTGACCAACTGGTTGCTCTAAATGTTAGTCGTGTAAACACTACAAAACGTATACAGTCATATTTAATCCATGCATGTTTTAAAACGAGGTGTATGGCTGAACGCTAACCTTATTGGCTTGTACAGAACTGAAGTCTTTCCCATAAGCTTTGAGTCCTTGCTCAAAACCTCGACACTCTTCTTCCGTCCAGACTGACATTTCCTCTGAGAAGGACAGATTTCAGTTAAAGTGACGTTTAGAAAATCTTGAATGACATGCTGAGAGCTCCATTATCGCAAGCTTCTGAACATTCAGAAGGATTTCAGACTCCCAAAAATAACTTTCTAAAAACCATCCTAGAGGTATATAAGGAGAACATGTTTTTCACTTTCTTTGATGGAGCCATATTTTGTAGATGAATACAGACAAAAACTCACCTTTGGCAACCTTGACGTTAAATTTCAGTCTTCTTAAAGCCTCCTCAGCATTAAAATTGCACTTAACCAATTCATACAGTGCCTGAAATGTGAAGAAATCGTGACGTTACAATCCTCCATCAGAAGGACAGTATGATGTAGAGGAACACGTCTCTGGATGGTAACCTGCCTGTTCATTGTCTTTGATGTGAGATCCTTCAGGAATGGCATAGACGCCAGTCTCTTCTCCTGTGCGCTTGGAAGCCTCGGCTAAAAACTCCACAACCTTCTCCTCGGGAAGCAACTCCGGATTCCACAAAAGCTGATCGTCATTTTCATACACTACATTTGTAGGATATGAATGGAAAGAAAAATGTAAGGCATTAGGACACTTCACAGTAAAGCTGAAACAAATACAACTAAATAAGCACTAAATCCCATTCTTGCACCTTTTTCGTTGTCCTTATACTTGCACAGGCCCACAGGAGTCTCTGCTTGATACATTGAACCCACCATGATCTCCTGTAAATGACAGCACAAAATGTGAAAACATCTGGATTGCTAAAAACTACTGAGAACATCATCTAAGATCATCTAGAAACTTCTAGATGATGTCTTCAACATTACCTTCTTCCAGTCTTCAGATGGAACATAATCTTCATCTTCTGACTCTTCATCAGCAATTCCTATAAATGTTTACAGTACATTTCCATGAAGAAAATATTTAACATTTTATTACATGTTCTAAATAATAATATATTTAATAGTGTAGCGTGCATGACAACAATATATTTTGTCCTTAGTGTACAGTATAATGTGATCTATACATTAATAAATTATCACAATTTAGTAATTGCAGCCCAAATATTTACTAACAGTGTCCCAAGTCTTATATTTGTATATAAATATACCTAAATTTAACTAATATGATAAATCCACATACTTAATGTGCATATATTTCCTTGCATTAAGATAATAGCAGATCTTTAATAATACCTTCTAAATAGCTGGATGGCTGAGAGCTGATGAGTTGAGCTGTACTGTGAGAGACGCTGCAGGATGGAGGCTCATCACTAGATGATTGTGAGTCTTCATCCTGGTCAGAAATCTCCTGCTTCTCTTCCTCCTGACAGCCAATAGAAGAAATGAGTCACCGTGTTTCTGCCCCCCGTTTAAAACAGGCGTCACTGAAGATGAATGAGACGTCTTACTTTGACTTTACTACTGGTGCTGCAAGTGTTCTCTGAGGAATCCTCCTCCTGAACATCTCCATCATCTTCCTCAGGAGAGCCACCAGTACTGTAGCCATACAGCTTGAGAAGTTCGTGGATGGGCATCTCACCCTCCTACAAAACCAAAGCTCAGTTACTTTAATGATGCATGAGGAACTGAAGGTTCCTCAGGTTATGAAGAACTGAAGGTTATGTTACAGAAGAATATACAGAAGAAACGGAGGTGGAGCTCACTCGAGTAAGATCATCAATTTCAGCACCGATGTTGGTCTCTCCTTCCAGCTTTTCCTCTTCCTCCAGAGTCCGCTCATCGTCGAAGTCGTGTACAAGCATTTCTGCTGATGGGTCAAAGTCCTTGTCCTCATCCTGGACTACTGGACCATCTCCTACTTAACACAGTTCCACAAATGAAGACAAAATATGAAACGTTATTTCACAAACTGACAAATTCTGCATGTCTGCTAAACTTTACATGCACTATTAATGTATATTTACATATAACGTATTACATCCAAAATATAAGAAATCAAACTGTTCTAGCATAATATAATAACAATAGGACATCTATATCCTATAAATCCACAACTTAATCCACAATGAGCAACTATTTAACAAAGTAAAAATACTAAAAATATATAATTTAACTGAAATATTTACCTTCAACGCTTGGGCCACTTAAGGGAGGCTGAAATAATAGGGAAAAAAATATTAGCCCTAAAATACATTAATACATCAAACCTAAAACAATAAAAGCACAAAATAATCGACTAATGGTTACATTTGAATAAACTGATGTTAATAATACGCTGATATTATGACCTGATCATTAATGTTTACATAAAGCTAAAGGCAATTCTGTTAAACAATAGATGATCTCGTAAAAAGCAACATAACTCAGAATAACAGGAAAAAGCAGCTCATAATTCATAAAACAACGTTAATGTTTCTTCATAAAAACACAAGAGAAATAAAGTGGACGCGAGTTTGGCGCTCAGGCAACAAGTTAGCCGCTAGCTGCTAACATTCAAATTGGGCGCGCTAACCTGTTTACTAATTATTCAGAGCCCAATGTCACCACACACTCCATCGCAAAACATTTACAATTAATAACGAAAGCTAAATTAATAAAAATATTGCTTTGACTGTTCAAATGCGTTATTTGCTTTAATTTGTGATGTTTCGCTCACCTCCGCCATAGTTGCAGTGCAGTCTGTGAAGCTAGAGATAATAAGAGTTAAATTCTAACAGTGCTGCGCTTCACTGCGGCCATTAAAGCTACAAAATAAAAGTCCCTTTACCACGCAGGCACTGGGCTGTAGTTGGACTTTTGTAATATAATTTATTTTTTTTGGCACAAAATGCACTGTATTAGCCTTCACAATGGTTTTTAAATATAGCACAAACATTACAATAAATATACAATATTTTTATTTGAAGGAAGTAACAACAGTAAGAAAAATATTTTTTTTATTCTGGTTAACAAATGTATCAGAAAATGAAATGAAAAGGACGCAAATACACATCATAAAACTGAGGTATTTAAAATGTTTAAACACTTTCTGTTTTCTTATTGATACAATCACTGAGCTTTTGATGATATAAATGACAAAAGGTGTTTTTTTTTTTACTAAACTGAACAAAAACAAATGAATTTAAGCAGGATAAAGTATAAATTGAATAGCATTTGCAGTAACAGCAGGAAAATAAAGCTAAAAAATGCACATTATCAGTAAAATGAGAATTTTTAAGCACTAGATAGACTAGAAGATTTGGAAATACTATATATATGAATGTGACATTTGTTCAATAATCTCAAAATACATTTTAATACATTTTCCATATGTGTAATAACATTTATAACAAAGGCAGTTACCTGTGATATCACCAAACTAGCATTTTGTAAAAATACTAACATCAGACTTAATAGCTGAGACATAACTGTGGACAAAGACAAATCAAAATACTTCCTTGTATGTACCTTGTATTTGTTCTTGCACAAAATACTAAGAAACATAAAATACCAAAACCTGTTAAAGTGCAATTATTACATCATTTGTCTTTATATCACCCAAACCATGATTCCACCAGTACATATCACATAGTTACTGCATACCTCTCTCTATTACAAAAAATAAAATAAATCAGGAACACAGATGGCTCACATGTGAACTTCAGCTGCACACACACATACCTTCTTTACACAAACACACAATTTTTTCGTTCATCATTTAGGTTATAAATTCTTGTAACTTCTGAAGATAAAACTTAAATTTAAAAGTTCAAGTTGTAACAAGGTACCAAACAGCTGCAAAGCCGTACAACAACGTAGCAAATAACGTTTCCTTTAAAGTAAAAAAGAAAACATAAATTGTGCTAAAAATCCTCCCATAAAAATAAATAACAGCCGTACCAGATAAAAAAAAAGCACTCTTCAATAGTCAATACAACAGGTTAGGACACAAACTAGTCCCACAAACTTTCTAACAAAGACAGCATGATTCCTTCATCGGATTGAAAACCAGTCACTGGATGTTCAAACTGCACGTTTCATTTGAGAACATGTCCTTCACAGTCAATATCTTCATGTCACAAAAAGACCTGCTAGGAGTGACTTCCTGCTAGGAGTGACTTCCTGCTAGGAGTGACTTCCTGCTAGGAGTGACTTCCTGCTAGGAGTGACTTCCTGCTAGGAGTGACTTCCTGCTAGGAGTGACTTCCTGCTAGGAGTGACTTCCTGCTAGGAGTGGCTACTTATAAAAACTCACAGTTCTGTGTTATAACTTTGGTCATACAGCCACTTTCCCTTTGACCTCCAGTTTGTTGGCATTTTCACTCTGTTTGGTCGTCTGCTCCTCTGTGAAGGTGATGTACGAATACACCAGACTGCCTGCAATACTGAAAAAACAAGCGTTCAGGCCATTAGCTTCGAACTACATCCATGCATCCCATCTGTTTCCCTTTTGGGAAGAGTTTACTTTATACCTGATGTTAAGACCAATGAAGTTAGTCCATGAAAAAATGTAATCCCCTCCGAACACCATTCCAATATACGTCACCAAAATATTCTGCAGAGACATAACAACCATTAATAAAATAATCAGGCATTAATAAAAAAAACAGGCCTTGTCCAAATAAAATTAAAATCATACTTTTAGGCAGCCAACGATTGTAGTAGTTAACGCAGAATTATACTGAGTGCACAGAACCGTGGAGTACATCAAAACAAACCTACAAATATAAAAACAGAAGTCAGAACAAAGAAAACATTATGGCTATTAACTGACATTTGATGTATATCTGATGTTGACTAAAACGTATCTTTAAACAGAAGGGAAACTAGGCGCAAACAATATTATTTTAACATGAATAAGATTGTTACTATTAAAGTTTCTTACCCCATTATACAAGAAAGGACAAACTGACATATAAACAACACATCCGCCCAACCTTCATAATTAAAGACCTAAAGGGAGGGAAAAAGAAGAACAAACAGTCACGCAAAAACGCATTATGGGAAACTATCATTCATTGATAAGGAGAAAAGCAACTTGTAATTACCAGACAAACAAGTAATTACTTTACTAGTAAGTAATTGAATAAGAGAACTGGTTGTACAGGGACATGTTTTCAAGATGTCACACAGCAATTGTGTGGAAAAATGTCAGCACAAAAAGAAATTAAAGCATTTAAACTAAACAACATTCTTCAGTTGCAAAGCAAACCAAAACAGCTCAAACAGGTGAAGAATTCAACAAGAGAAGACTACCTTAACTTTAGTCATAACTTCACAAGTGAATACATTCACTCAGCTAGTTACTGTCTGATATAATGGCAGCTTTGTGCATCAGACACACTGGCTCATATGCTTACTGCTTTTTAAAGCAGCACCTGCCAAATAAACTAGGGCCTTACTGTGAACATACAGAGCTAAATAAAATGAGGGATTCACAGAGCTTGGCCTTGTCACCCAAACCCTCCACACAACTGAGCTTTGTGCTTTTGCTGCTTTCCATAAAAACCAGGATGTAGAACAAATACTTTTTTCCTCATAAGAAATCGTTCTCTTATTTCCTCACAAAAAATAAAACATTCAGGCAGGAGCAGGCAAGCTAAAACTCATGTCAGGCGGTTATGATTTCAAGAGAATTTATGACAACCGTTCCAGTTGGGTAATAGTGTGTGAGTGTGTGTGTGTGTGTGTGTGTGTGTGTTCTGGTAATGTAGGCTCACTGCAGCTGAGCAGATGGTTGTGTTGTTGCCAGATCATCTATGGGTATATGGTCCAGCTGAAAGACAGACTTTGTAGGACTGACTCATGTTCCGGGGTAATTTCAGGTCTGGTGTGTAGAAACAGCATCTGGCTTTAAACCCAACATTACTACCTGGTCTCAAACTAAAACATATTACATTTTAAACATAACTCTTCTAAAGCTCACCCGCTTCTCCATTTAGGAAATGTATGACATGATTTTGACATTGACGTATTTTTGTTTATGCTGTTGTATGCCTAATATTGGTACTGTAGAGTTATGAGCACATTGTTTGTAATATACATTCTGAGGTTTTCTGCTTCAAAAAAAAATCTCTCATACCTTTTCCATGTCCCCGGTGACATGTGCCAAAAGCATAGTCGGAAAAATCATAAATAAAGCATTGTAGTAGAGCAGGCCGTACTTCCCAAGCTCCTGCAGGGAATAAAAAACAGACATAAGAGACAAATCAGGTACAAATGGCCATAAACGCCCTCTTCCCTCATAGTGTCCACACTAACTGCGCTTCTGCTAACAGTAAACCAGCTGGCATGCAGGTGGCTGTAGGGAGCCAAAGGTTTTGCTTCAGAGATTGTGCATAAGCTTTAACAGGTTGGAACATTTTGGGCTCCATCGTCCAGGCTGTCTGTGCTTTAGATAAATTATTTTTATGAGGCAGGTTACAAGTTCAGCTTCTTAAAAAAAAACAAATAATGTAACAGTTATAAAACTGATAAGCCATTTCTTCATTAGAACACTTCAAATAGAACCGATGTTCTTTTTTGCGTTCCAAACCATTGGGGTAACGCTATAAACACTGCTCATATTACTGCTCATACAAACTTGGTTTGTCTCGCAACGTTCAGTGTAATTTCTGGGAAAGTTTAATACAAAACCAGAAAATCGTCGCAGTTTTACAGTCTGTTAGACAGTCTAAAATAAACAGGTACACAGATTTATAAATCTGTAAGACATGAAACTAAAAAAACAACTAACATATTTCAACATTACCAAAGGCTGAAGTCCTGGTTAGTCAAGAGAAGCGAGCACAAGAAACTAGTTTCTGAGTTAATGACTACAGAACAGCTGCTTCTTATGGAAGCCCTTGATGTATTCTTGGGGAAGCATGAATGTTTGACCTCACTTACCTTAGAGTCAAGTTTCTGTTTCACAAAAGCCCCATTGGCAGCAGTTAAGACATCGTTCATTAAAATGAACACGTAGCCTTGCAGGTCAAAAGCCAAGTCAGCACTGCACAGAAAATGTAAACGCTCCAATCAAACATCTATGTTATAAATTGTGGGCAGACATGATAAGAATATTATTCCTTAGTACTTCCTTATACAGCATTTATGGTGCAAGATCAGGCTGCTATTGCAACCCAGGAATTTTTACACGGTGTGGAAGTAAATATTTAATTTTTTTGTTGAAGGACAAACATTCCTTATCAAACAACAACCTTTACAACAACTACTAGTTTTTGTATTTAATCTGATTATAATGAAATAAAGAGATAGGCATGTTTATTCTGTCATTTCAGAGATATGATTCAACTCTGTTGGTTAAACAACAAAACACTAAAAATCTTCAGTAACATATATGCAAGTCAAACATGCGTTTTTTTACCTTGCGGCCACAAAGGCCCCAAGAATCATAGTAAATACTGTAAGCTGAACTGGTCGGGAAAATTTCTTCCTGTAAAAAGGAACAATATCTCTGATTATTACTCTCCTAATCAATATAAATCATTTAAATAACAAATATCTGGAAAATTACTATAGAAATCGGTGAACTTTTACTTACTTCAACAAAAAAATCTCTGCAAGCATTGTGAAAAGAACAGAAAATCTTCTCAATACTGTAAACATTGGCAGGCTGAAGGACAAAAACAAGTTTTTAGATCAATGTAAAACAATAAATTCCAACATTTCAAAATAAAAGTTATGAAAGCATTAAAAAAAGGGCAGAGACTCCAGAGACTGGATTATTAATGGTCATATTAAAAGAGATTGACTACAAAGACAGCGATTAAGTAAAGATGCTATTAGAGATTGTCAATCATACTTGAGCCTTTTTGTTCCAAAAAGTCCCGTTATTTGATTCCCCACGTACAGGAGAGGTAGCGGAAACGTCTGCAATTATAAGGAAGTAGATGTGAAGCAAGATGCAAATGTGAGACCAATGTGTGTGGTAACATTAACAAGTTATGGTAGTATATTTTAAATTAACAAGTTTATCGAGACTGGACTTCTTACCTTTCTAGGTATGCTACTGTCAAACTCTGGAAAAGTGATGATTCGGAGGGCCTTTCCCACCCGTAACACTACAACTGTTGCCAGCATCTGCACAGGAATGTCAAATATGTCTATATGCTGCTCTGTTTGATTTAAGTAAGTAAAACTTTGACCAAAAGTTTAATAAAACTTTTCAAACACCCACCTGACCAATGCCGACACATATTGAAGAGGGAAACCTGTGTGAAATAACCTGCATTTTAGCAAAGACTAAAGACTTCATTTCATTTATATACATTTGTTACATATACATTACATATACACCAAATGTAAACTATTGATCATAATATGACCACCAACTTAGTCCATAATAAACACATTTATTTTACAATTAGTCTATTAGTCTTACAATTTTTCTATCTTCTTTTAAAATAAATAAGAGAAATTATGGGTAATGTTTTAAAAGTGGAGGTTATGTCACTACCCTAGAAAAATACTTTTCCAGTAACATTATATCAGGATAATTGCATAGTATTTTGGCTTATTTAAATAAATTAGTGCCATCCCATATTCTTGTATCATTGTATGTACAAGGTACAATAAGGCATCTTAAAGCATACCGTGGTGTTACCATGGTAACTATCCAAAAGCATGGTTATTACCACTGTACTTACTGTAAGATTTTGTGAAACACCCTTAATCTGTTCAAACAGAAACCACACAAGCCCCCTGAAATCAAAGCCCTTCCCACCACACTGATAACACCGGTAACTAAGTTGCAAACTAGTACTCTTGATCTACAGCTAGTCAACACAGCAACAAACTTCAAAAGTCTTTTACCTGTAGTTGGTCAGGACGCTTTTGTTCACAACAACTATGAGAAACGAGCTGATTGCATAAAAGCCTGCGGC
This sequence comes from Ambastaia sidthimunki, assembly GCA_036877625.1. Classification (NCBI taxonomy): domain Eukaryota; kingdom Metazoa; phylum Chordata; class Actinopteri; order Cypriniformes; family Botiidae; genus Ambastaia; species Ambastaia sidthimunki. Next base: position 65,475 of record JAZGTK010000144.1, read on the forward strand.
CAAAAGCCTGACGACTACCGTTAGCGACTGATCCGCCATCCCCGCCGCTTCATTCATCGGCTCGCATCGCTTCTTTCTGAGCGCCGCGACTCGCTTCCTCCCCACGTTGACGCCTCTGAACTTCCGCCATGTTTACCAACATACGTCAGCTGTGACGACATTGCTCATTTGCATGCCACATCTCTGTCGCCACATGGTGGCAGCTGACCGCGATGATCCACATCTACCTGCTCTGTACAGTATGTACAGTATTACTGATCACTGTAAATTATTAGACATGTTACTTACTAATAAATGTGTTTAATAAATGTATTTAGCCAATCATAATCATGAACAAGAATTAGTTTATAATTAACTAAACATTTTATAAAGATGTATATAATAATGACAGTATGGGAATTTTACAGAACTGCAATTCACTGCTAATTAACAAAATGCTTCATTTTTAAATGATCATCAAGATTTATTGATAATTTCAGGTCACTTGAAAGAAGAAGAAACTATTTTACATTTTCATTCATAACTCTCAGCTGTTGGAATGTTTATAGCATGTGACCACTGAAAGTGAGGGTTGAGTTGTGGGGTTTCAGTGTTTGAACATGTGTTACTTTCATCCATGACATTCAGGGAGTAAAGAACTTCCACTGTGCTTATTCCAGGACCTCCATCTTGGGATAAATGCTCTACAGAGCTACTTGGTCTGGACACAGAAACGTTCATCTCGTTCAACCCCAAATTCTCATCATCTCTAACTTGTGACACCTCATAGTTATCAGACACATTAGCTATTTCTCTAGGCCATATTTCCTTATTTAACTGTTGCTTGGCAACAAAGTCATGGCTTTGGCTTTTTAGTGGTTTGGAGATCAGTATGAAATCAACTCCATTCTGTCTGGCCGCATTTCTCTGGGATTGCGGTTTGGTCACATGACCAATGCAAACCAGCTTCCCCCGTTTCATTTTATATGCTGTTTTGAGGTTGTCTGATGGACTTCTTCTAGCATCATGGTTTGGGTTAATGCCATTGACCACTGCACCGACATGAGTCTTTCTAACACTTCTCTGTCTTGACACAGATAAAGGAACTTGTGGACCTCTGCTGGTGTTTGTAAACACCCCTGACGGGGGCTTAACATCATGACCATTGAGGAAAAGTGCCCTGTTTATTCCCTCACCCCTCTGACTTTGTCTCAGGTCATGTAGCGTAAGTGCTTTCTGCATGAAATCTGTAGATCTTATGATGGTAGAGTGGGTTTTACTCTTCAGAAGAGAAGAATTATGGGTAAGAGGTTCTGGCATATCCACAGAGTTGAATCCCGGGCTTTTAAAGGGCTTTGGATCAGTGCTGTTTATCAGAGGGTATGTCTCACTGACTATCTGTAAAATCACAAGAAGCGTTAGACCATTGTGCTCCAATTTTTCTGCATATGCACAAGCAAATACAAAGTTCATCTTATGAGTGTTTACTGGCAGAGCTGGGTAGACAGTGGGAGGTCTGGCGGTAAGAACTTTCACACTTTTTCTCTCCAGTTCATCATCAAAGCAAAGAGGGACAACAACCAAATCTTCATTACCACTGTTTTGAGGAGGATTGTTTTTGGCCCTAAAAAGTCAAAGAACACGTCAAAGTAAAAATAAAAAACTATAAAGAATACAAATTTCTTTTAAGATTGATGTACTATGAAAATATACTTTTGAGCTCAAAACACTCTCCCCAATTTAAGAGAAACAGCTTAATTCAGTTGTGACAGTTAATTAAAACTAAAATTTCACAACTTTCTGATATCAGACAGACAAACACATCAACATTTACATGCAGCAACATGGAAGTATATTATATCTGTCTCTTATAGGTCAGAGAGAGGCTGGGTATGGGTTTAAATGACTAACATTATAGTTTGACATGATGGAAAATGGGTAAAAATGTATGACATATGAAACATAATAATGTTAGTATGGTTTCTATATCTGGTTATATGGATATCTGGTTTCTAATGGTCTTACCTTTTGTAAGACTCATTAGTACAAATTCTGACCACAATTCCTTGATGAAGTTGCTTAGCGATTATTTCTCCTGTTGACCCTGGTAATATATAAGGCTCATCCTCCTCTATAAACACATTCATGCACTGATGATAAATGAATGACGTCATTCAACTTCAAGTTAAAGGTACCTTTTATTGTGCTGCATGCAAGAGATTGAATACAGCTTCACATAATTTAACTCTATCACTAACATAAGAATAGACTTAATTTGCAAATATTCTGGCTCACCTCCGGTTGCACTGAGAAGCAGGTTACCATAGTTACTCGATGAACTTGAGCACCAATGAGATGTTTTGGTGTAAGAAAGGGCACCGCCCACCAAGGCTGTGCTGGCTTTATTCACAATATCTAATGGAGGCATCTTCACCTAAAGTTTATTCAGTTACACAGATACAAGTTTATCATGAATCAACGCCGACCTTTCTAACGGTTACTTTCTGGGTAGTTACAAAACATGTTGCAATGGTAAGTATAAACAACACTGTGATACTGCTAAAGGCAAGATCAAAAATGTTAATATCTGTGATAAGAGTTAAGAAACCACATCCTGTCGGAACATTAGCCTGATGTTCTGCTTTTAAAAATCACCCAAACCAGAGATTGAAAGATTGTGAAGTTTCTCTGCGTGTAATACAACACCTCTCTTGACCACTTCACCCTGTGAAGGGTGGGCTCATAAGGTCGAAGGGACCGCTGCTTCTTTAAAGTCTTTGTCATGAAATCCTCTTTGTCCTTGTTTTTCACTGTAATCGAAAGTACAAAATGATAAATGTAATGAAATAGAAACCTGATACCATGTTCTTGTAGCTCAGTTGTTAGAGCTTTGCGTTAGCATCGCAACCGTTGTGGGTTTGATTAGCAGGGAACATTATGTACTGATAAAACAAATAACTTGAATGTACTGTAAGTCGCTTTGAATAAAAGTGTTGTTTGATGTAAATGATGCATTCTCAGAAAAAGAGAATCTGTCATATTCTGCAATAATAGGATTAGAAGTTTTATAGTAGCAAATGTTTCTAAAACAAACTTTAAAAAATGTGTGACACAAGAGAGCTTTGTTTATTTTAACTTAGTGTATATATTTTTTAATGCTGCAAATTGTAACATCTGAACTATAAACTGCAGATATATTTAGTCTCTCTGGACACAGTTTACTGGCAGAGGGAGATCTGATGGTGAAGAACTAACCTTCAGCTGATCTTGTCCTCCAGGCCAGATCTTCAGCACTTGTGAAAGGCCGCAGGCTGATTTTGCTGACAGCAGGAGCAACACTTTTCCGTGATCTAAATGTCAAATGCAAATATGCAAAAAATGTAATATTATTTGTTCATTCACACACTGTATTTTTAAAAACGATATATGGATTTTTATTTATATTTACAGTAGATGCTTTACCTCATACTTTTCTCTTCATTCACAAACGCTGTTTTGGGTTTAGAGTGTCTGTCCAAAACATTAAAGGTTTCCAGCAGTCTTGTTGTCATCGTTCAGCTTGTAACAGATAAGTGACAAACATCTGATGAAAATGTTGCATAGCTGGTGAATTTGACTGTATAACTAACTGCACGCTGGCAGTATTAACATGTCCATTTGTGTTGTCTTCGGCTTTAGCAAACCAGACCTCATGACAGCGTCTGCTGGTCAAAAGCTTCTTTCAGTCTGTTTAAATAGCTTTTTATATTCTTCAGAGCTGGTGTACAATCCATTAAATGTAACCAGTTACTTCCGCGTTTGCTTCGCTACAAACTGCACTGACCGCTAGAAAGCGTCAGTGTGTCACTATGGCAACCGCGCACCCCGTCAGACCACGCCCCCTTCTGTATCCATTCCAGTGAATATTGACATTAGGTTTCATAGACTTTTTACTGTTTTCTTTATTTTGTATTATTTTTATTTCGTTGTTTATATTTTTACGCCTTACAAAACATTTCTTACAATGTAGCAGAAATGTGTGCAGTTTAAACTTAAAACTTTTAAAACGCAATGCAGAGGTTTATTTTTTAGTTTCAGATTAGTGTTTAGTTATTTGAAAGTAATGTATAATATATGCTAGCACTATTTTTTAGGCTTGCAGCTCATTTATGCAGGTGCTGTTTTGCGAAATGAAAATCGAGGTCAAAAGACCACATGTTGTGCACATTGCTTAAGATGTGTCACAAAATAAGAACAGAGATGTTGTTTAATTGTTTGTTTTTTACCTCTTCTCATTATTATTATTATTATTTCAACATATACATATAGGTTATGAATGTTTTCTCAACATTTTGAAGGAGTTTTTAAAACAGATGACTATTAAGATAAAGTGATAACAGAGATCAAAAATCGCAAGCTTGCTTTGAAAGAAAGATGTAAAAGGATGTGAGTAATTACTTTCAAAAGTTATGTTGATATATCTGTGTGAGTAAAACAAAAAGTTTGCATCCCTTTAGAAATACCCCAAATGTGTCCTTTTAAAATACCCCAAAAAGGAAAGTTTCATATAATCAGTCTCATTACAATGATTAATCTCTCTTTACATTTTAATTCTTTAGCAGAACATATATGTCACACTCTGCATGGTTACAAAGCTATTCAAATATATTCAGTAAGAACATATATATACATTTAAAGAGGCATAATGCTCTGAGCAACTAAATGTTAAGTAAATATCTTTATATTTTACCCCATTCTTCTTTCTTTCTTCATTTATTTATTTAAGACTTGTGGTATGTCTTTTCCTGTGGTTTTTATGTGCCAGTTTCACACTAACTGTGATCGTGGGACTAACCTCATTGTTTTTGCATTATCAAGTTTCCATACTTTACGGTCAATAACAGAACTGTTATTTAGAGTTTAGACTGTTTATTATTATTATAGAACATTAATCATCATAGAACATTCTTTGAATTATCCTTAACCTCAAGTTACCTAATACCACAGAGGGGCTTCCCCAAAAAACACTTTGAAGATGAAGATGGAAAGTAAATGTAAAAAGATCAATAATCTAGGGCAGGCAGGAAGGCTGAGCTCTGTGGTGATGTTTTCAAACGGGTTGTACATGTGAACAGGAACGTGTGAGGACGACATGGGTAAATAATTTGTCTTGATGTTCTACAGCCTCCTTTTTAATGTAATTTGTTTGAATAGCATTACCATACTTGATTTGCACGTAAAATGCATATTTAAAGGCAGGTTGAATCTCAAGGTCTTAATGTTGATGACAGAATCATAGATCGAAGTTGTTTTATAAAGATTATTGGCTGAATTATTGTGTATAATCTCTTCTCTCACTGTTGAAAAGCTCTTTACTCTTGAAGCTGTCAGCAGTGTTGCGGTCATAGAAAAGCATTTGGCATGGCGATAACGGAGGAGACAAGCAGCTTCAAAGAGAAAAGTCAACCACAGCTCCCGTACACAATGTAATATTTTCACACCTTGGTGACGGTTCGAGCCACATCTTATCATCAGACCATGAAGAAGCTCAACAAAGAAATCCAGAAGATGCTAGAAGATGTGGTTAAGGAATAGTTAAGGTTTGTATAACTAGAACACATGCCTTTTTAATGCCATTGGATGTTTTATGTGCCTCTGAATCACCCATTTATTTACAAAGATATACATTTATTTTTTAGTTTTTGAGTTTGGATCGGTGCTGACTAAAAAGGTGGTTTGTTAAGTAGGATGTCGAAATGTTGCAACAGATACTCAGAGTTTCAGTACAGGCGTAAAGACCACAAATCTAGGTCATTGCCCCTTTTAAAAAGCGAGGCAACGCTTATTAAACAAGGTCGGCATAAAAGATTAGGTTTGTAAGGTTAAGTAGCGCTCGTAAGAATGCTGACTGCTTATACTGGTAATGATCGCGCTTCTGGAAACAATCCGTACTTGTGGTTTCTTTCGTCTTTGATACACGTGTATGCAGGACAAAAACGGTGACACCGTTATGTGACATCTTTAAAAAGGGGTGACAGTATGGGAGGCAACACGCTTTTTGCCCCGACTACACGCATGATTGACTGTTCATGCACGTGCATGTGAGAGAATATAGAAGACAACAAGAAAACAACTAAAAAACATGCATTAAATATGGAAACACATATTTGACATTTTAATTTCTAATCAGGACAATAAAGGCATGAAATGGATTTTCTTATTGGCGTATGGCAGGCGATGTTTCTTCTTATCAACTGCAATTTCTGTGGTAAGTATTAAATACTACAGTTTTACATAATATGTAACAATATATGTTTCTGTGATTGTATTCTATCTGTGGGGACGTTTATTCATTACTGGTGTTTGGTTTAATGACTCTTTGCTTAGACTGCTACAGAGTCGTCTGTTCTGGAAGGCTGATCGTAGGTTCGGACATCATCCGTTTGGGCACAAACTTGACTGTACACTGCCAATCATACACTGAACACTGTGGCAGACAATTTGCTATAGACTTCAATGGACAGACCGTTTTCACAAAAAGCAACTGTTCTGTTGTAAAAACAGAGATAGTCATCAATCAGCCCAAATCCTGGGTGCTGTGCAGGGTGAAAGAGAACGACATTTGGCATATTGTTTGTGGAAAAGATCTTATAGCTGGCTGTAAGTTCATTTTTTCATCATTCATGTTCATTATGTAAAAGACTATAAGATATAAGATTAATGACATATTAAAATGAAATATGAACTAATGATCTAGGGTTATTAATGTAAGTCTCACACAAACAAGTTAGAGTTCATTTCTTTGACAAAAAATAGCAATTAGCATAATTTTGATCATAAATATCTGATATTGCTTATATTATTAAAAATATATTGCTGAAACTGTATTTATAATGAATTTTCTGCTTTAGATCCACCAAGTAAACCAACTAAATTTAGCTGCATCACACAAAGACACTCAGAGTATGTCAACTGCTCTATAGCAGTCACGACTGAGACATATTTATTAACAAACTACACAGTGACATTTGAGCAGTAAGTATCCCTTTAAAATTCTAATTTGATTTAGTAAAATGTGTTTTTCCTAAAGAATTCCTAAACCAGACAGTTTAAAAACATCAAGGTCTTCTTGTTTTAAATAGTATCATTTACTAATCCTGACAACAGTCTCAAACTGCATGTGCAGTTGAATATCAAGTTCAAGCGTTTATTCTTCTTAATCTTCTTCCATTTTGTCATGTCTTTCTCCTCTGTGAAGTAAAAGGACATCTCAGCTCCATCATTATGAGTTCAAGAACGGACATGTCTCTATTCCACGATCTGTGTTTAATGAGTCTGTGACATACAAAGTCCACGTAAAGGGGATTAATGCATTAGGACAAGCTAATTCCAATTTCACCTTCTCGATTTTGGACAGTGGTAAAAGAATAAGTTACACCCATTTACTCATTTCTGAAGACGTCAGGTTCACTTTGACACACAAATATTCTCTTTTTGACGAAGATCGTGTTCTTGTTTTAGTGATTCCAAGCACTCCAGAGATAACAAAGGTTGAGTTCAAAAATGGCTCATTTTCTCCTACAATTCACTGGAAGAGCTCAGACATTTCACTGAACCCAAGTCTAAGGTTCAGGAAAGTACACAATACTCAGGACTGGGTGAGTGTCAAATGTCTTTTTTAAAAAACAACAACAACAATATGCTTAACACTCTTAATTTGTAAAAAGAAAATATGTTTTTGTTTAAAAGTAGCTCTCAGAATAATTGATGTTATTGAAACTGATCAGGTGTTGGGCAGAGTGACAGAGGTCCAAGCCGGACACATTCTGATGCAGGAAACATTCGAACCCCTGACACTTTATCAGATGGAGCTGAGAGTGTGTATCACTTCAGAGAACTGCAGTGTGTGGAGCCCCCCTATCAATGTAACCAGCCCTGGAATGGGTAAAATACGCCTTTAAATGTATATACAGAACTTACAGGGGGTTCCTCAGCAAATATGAGAAAATAACATACGAGAAGTGTTGGTTTATGAATGTCATTTTTTTAAATTCTTTTTTTCACATAAAGGTATTCAGAATGTTTAACATCCAGTTTTTAACAGCTACTTGTATTAAATACTGTTTTCCAGCACCCTCACGCAAACTCGATGTATGGAGAGTAATTAAGAAGACCAACTTTCATGAACTTCAGACTGTTACAGTGTTGTGGAAGGTAATATCATCATCTACCGGACAAAACATTTTTTAAATAAAGTTATTGATTTCGATAAATGTAATTCATGTAAATACTGTACATAAAATACATTAGGGTAAGAAAGTTTTAACCCCTTTAATTATTTCAACATCCTGCATTACGATGCAATAAAGCATTAAATGAAAAGTTTACTATAATACAGTGAAGTGTCTAGCTACTCATATTGGGCACAGTGCGATGATCTGACCCTTGTAAAATAAGCTTTATTTGTAGGCACAATATATTAATGTGGAAAACTTTTTAAAAAGAAAAATTAGAGTGCAAACTAGGAAGATGAACATGCACAATCTCGCTTGCTTGATCTTTTATCAGTGACTTTTTACTTTTGCATTTTCCAGCCCTTTAAATCAGAAGATTACAGAGGAAAACTGCTGCAATACAAGTTATCTTATAAAGCAGAAGGCAAAACGCATGAAGTGAACAGCTCAGCTCATGTCACTCATCACACACAGCAGCTCCCCCTGCAGGTGACAGAGATTAACATCAGCGCTGTTACGTCCGCCGGCACCTCCCCGTCTGCGCATGTCAGCTTGATAAATACCGGTGAGAAGTTTAACTGTTCTCAAATTAGGATCCCACAATTAATTAATAATCAATACGTTACTAATTAAAATTAAGTAATAGTTATTTTTAAATAAGTAATAATTTTTAGTTAAAGATATTAGTTGTTAATAATGAAATAATAACTTTTTTTAATAATACAAATACATTTACGAAACACGTTAAGAATATTTTTTCATTGCATGTATATCTCAGGGAAAGCAGCCGCTATCGTAACACACGTATCTCGGGCCACAGGAGGCAGTGTGCGTCTATCTTGGGACTTGTCTCATTACGGAGATGGTGTCGAAGGAATTATGGGTTTTGTAGTCCAGTGGCAACAGAGCGCCACGCATTTTCAATGGAAGCGATTAGAAAAAGACTACAATCATACATTCTTAGAGGGTAAGAAATATTCCCCAAACCAGCAAATCCATTGCTGGATGCACAAATCACGAATGTTTTTATGATGTTATGATGATTTATTTTTGAATCTGTACTTTCAGGTATGCAGGCTGGTGTCTTGTATAACATTTCATTATACATTGAGGAAGCCAATGGGTTTACAAACCCCGTATTTCTACGAGTTTATTCAAAAGAAGAAAGTAAGTTCATGAAGTTTTGTGAATGAGGAAACTGGGGCTAGTTGTCACACAAGGGACTTGTAACAGTTTAGGGCTGTTTATATGTTACTATAGGGACTTGAGTCAAATGACAAAACTATCTTTTCTTTATGTTTTTGTATGTTCGTTTCAGATTAAACCCTCTTAAATTAGAACAATTTTTAAATTAAAGGTAGGTATTGAGTTTAGGAGATGCTAGCTAGCTTTGAAAGCACAAGTTCCTTCACTTCTAAACTCTCTCCAAACCCTCTACAGCATAATATAAAAATGTTTCTGGGGGAAAAATCACTTATCCTGCCCTTAGGTAAGGAAAAAGGTTGGGATCTGGTATATATATTTTATACAAGCCAGGCACAGTTTTTAAGATAAGTTACTTGTTTGTGTAGCAAATAGGGGGATTGCCACAAGAGGGCAGTGTTAGAGAATTTGTAGAGAAAAGATTGCTACAGTACTAGTTAAATTGTGTTTTATTATGTAAATTATGTTTTTTTTACAGTAACTGTTCACATTTTTTCTGGTCAGATATTTAAGTGACTCTTAATCTTTTTTTTTTTTTTTTATCAGAGCCATTAATCGGTCCAGATGTTTTGATCACTCCAGTGGGGGAAAAACAGGTTCTTATCCGATGGAAAGATCTGAATGAGGAGAAGCAGAGAGGATTTATCACAAACTTTACCATTTACATTCACAGACACAGAGACAACAGACTCATTCAGAACAGTGAGTAAAGCAGTTGCTTGTGTGTCTCAAGTTTGTGGTTTGTGTCTATATGAGTCTTTTATGTGAACGGGGGAGGAGTTTGAATTTAATGCAATACATTTACAGATTTAAAGTGCATTCAGGAATAAACATTGTTTCAGTAGATTCTGTGTGACTTTCGTGTTACTAGCAGCATGCTGTTCTCATTTTTATGTTCTTACACATACAAAAGGGATTTTGGTTCTTATCTCAAAGCTGAACAATTATTTTAGCACAAATTATAATGTACTTTTTGGGGCACTTTAGGTGTCTTCACGTTGACCCCCTAAGTGATCCAGTGCACCTTTATACATTTAGCAAATGGAAAGACTCTACCTGTCTCTGGTTTGACACTCATCACTGTCACACCCACAGTTTGACGACAGGGTTTTCCACCATTTACTGAAAATGTTCACATCCTCTTCCAGTAACCCCCACTCCTCTACACAGACACTCATCTGAAAATGATGAAGGCCGTGTTTTCTGAGCTTGCGTTGTAAAGCATATTGTTTGTGTAAATAAGCTGGTTAAATTGTGATTGAATTGTTTTGACTATATGAGGGATCTCTTTCAGTTTTAATCATGTTTCATCAGTCAGTGCATGATTTAAAATCCCTAATTAATCAAAGTTACATTTGCAAGTCAATGTTATTATGTAGACAGGTTTTGCTTCAAACGTTAGGTTAAAAGAATTTCATATAATAACAAATTCTAACAAACAGTTGAAAATCCATTTGACGTGAAACTAGATTCACAGCACAGTCTGGATTGTTATTTATAAGTTGATATAATATTTTACGATTTCAAAACTAAACGTTTAGGTGGTGGAAAAACTCAATCACTCTTAAAGGGACAGGCCCCCGTCTCGCACTGAAGTGAAATTGAAAACTGTTCTTTGATGAGTCCTACAGTATTAGGGCTACAGCAAATGACAGTAACTTTCAATTTCTAAATTTATAAAATACTTGTGGTGGCGCAAAACTATTAGAAAGTAACCTGCGGTTTATAAATGAGTGGGTGTTCGTATACCCTGAGTAGTCCTGCCTGGTGATACTGCATTCTTTGCGTTGCATGCAGTGATAGATGTTGTGTTGTCTGAATCATTTCATTTAAACTCAAGCCATGTAGAGGTGGTTATTACTAGAGTGAGTTAACTTCACTTGTCTGTGTTATTTTTGTGCCTCCTCAGAGCTGCAGATAAGGCTGTCGCAAATGCGACCCAGCAGCTATTCTTAACATGCGGCTTGAGACGTGACAGGAAATAGAGGCAGCACCGGAAGACATGTGGCGATGTGTGCAAATGTTTGTGTCTTTTTCAGCGTACAGCTTCCTGAACCAAACTTTTAAACAGAACTTGTAACTTGGTCAGAGAGTGGCCAGAAAACACCTGTTTATGGTGTAAAAACATTGTCAAAAAATGCAGAAGGGGTAAACGAAAGAATATAAGTTAGCAGTTAAAGCATAAGTTAGCTAGCAGTTAAGAATTTAACATTGGTTTGAGTTTATGCAACAAACATTATGCAATTAAAAACTGTATCGTCAATAACTTACAGCCTCTGTATTAAACTACAAGATTAACTTCAAGGTCTGGTTATTTGAAAATAAAAGCAATTTTATTCTTAGGTGTTCTTAAATATTAATATAATATAAATTTTAATATTACAATTTTAGAATAATTAAGTTATTCTACAGTCTTTGCCCTTTAACCCTGAGGCCATCTAGTCATGAACCCTGTCTTTACTAGCATCACTCACATCAAGATGTGAAAGCATGATTCAAAAGGAAACTGTTTATCCAGTAACTGTCAACCAGCTAAAATAAAGACTAAACAGAGGGAAGCAAATCTTAATATTGCCCTGATAACTAAATACATTTGCATTTATGCAATTGACACAATTTTGTAACTTTGTGCTTTCAAGGTACTTCAATCAGTTTGTGTGTTTCCTAGGAATCAAACCCATGATTTGGTGTCGCTATGGAAACAGTCCACACAAACTGTGTCTAAATCATCATCTCTTTTTGTTTGTGTGTTTTCTGCTTGCAGTGACCCTGCCGTACACCATTCCCAGATCTTTGAGTTGGGAGCTGCCGGACCCGCAGGAAAGTTTCGACGTCCTGGTCTCCGCCTGGAATTCCGCAGGGGAAGGTCCCAAAGGAAAATCCGCCACCTGCTATTGTCACGTGGGCTTTACGTGTGGGAAGGTGTTTAAAAAACATAAACCTGTGTCAGAAAACACGACAGGTATTTTCTGACAGATATTTTACACTGTTGTAACATTTCTGTCTGGATTATCTTTAAAGCGATATACAATACGGTTTTTATGTGAAGTATGCAGTCAGTAGTCCACATTGAGTTAAAACAATATAGCAAAACATGTAGATCAAAAGTTAGAATTAATACACCAGGAAACCGAACAGTATTCATGCATTATTTGTAAATCCAGGTGTTAAAAAGTTGATAGAGTATTACAGTATATCAACTTTTGTGCTTTTAAACTTACAGAAGGAATGATTCCTGGATTTTGTTTGGTGGCTGCTGTTCCATTCATCATCCTAGCCAACCTGATGTACTTAAAATGTGTGCGGCAGAGGTGATGTGTTAAATAAGCACTTACGATTTTACTCACTGTCTGCGTGTTTGTTTGTGAACAGTTTCATAACGCTACAGTCATAATCAGCTTCCAGATCATATGTGGAAGGTTAAAAACCTTCAACCTTTAAATAATAATGTGCAGAATTTATGTATTTGTTTGTTGATTGTTGTTTATGTTGTGTTTGTTTTGACAATCTCTTCACAGAATGATGAAGGTGTGCATGTCAATGGGCGTCTCTTGGCTTTTTGAAAATTTACCTAAATTTGATAATAGCAACGCTATAAAACTACTAAAGGTACAATTTGTACATGAATTGTTATGTAAGTGAATTGTTTTTGATGGCATTGATTGTATGAAGTCTGTAATGTAGGAGATGTGATTTAATACACAGATTAAATTGTTGGCAAATATAAAATTCACCCCGGGAAAGTGGTTTCCCAAAAAGCTTAGTAGTGAAAAATCAGCTTGCCAGATAGCTTTATCTTCTAAAATGTTCCTGTATTAAGTTCTCATCTTTTTTGGACCAAGACTCATTATCTTTAATCAATTTTGTAAGGACTTTTTTGTAAAACAATATTGCAGACGGCTTACAATGTAACACAAACATGTGTGTAGTATAATTTCACATCATAGGCATGTAAGAGGTTAAATTGTGACTGCAACTAAGTTTAGCTAATACTGTTTTCTGTGCGGTTAGGATGACAGCTACAGTCCCTGGGGACCTCGTCCTGGAGACAGTGATCCACCATTAACACCTGTTGAGGAAGTTAGTCCATCCTGGGAGAGACAAGACTCCTACCCCACTGTTCATCATGAGAATGTCCCAGAAACATCAGCGGAGAGGAAAAGTTTTATAGATTCTCCGTATAAGCCGCAGAGAGCAGAAGAACTTTATGAGACTACAGAAGAAGAGGTGAAAGATGAAGAGGACCAATTCCCTCTGCTGACTCCATCACATGTGCTTTATGACACTTGGGATTTTGCCGGCATTCCGGAGATGCATGGGCGTCTTAACAGTTTCTTGGCCATGGATGGAAGTTTTGGATCCTTAAGCATTCTGGAGGGCTTTCTCTCTACCCCTCAAACAGCTTCCGATAATGATAAAAGTATGGAAGAGGCTGAGAGGAATGTGGAAGCAGGAGATGCAGGTCACAGCTCTTTCATGAGTCAAACAGTACTTCCCAATGACCTGGAAAACTGCCTCTTTAATTCCAGTCCATACTCCCCACAAGGGGTTTGTTTCAGTTTTTCGATTCCAGAAGAAGTTTAGAAGTACTTTTGTACAAGATGTTCAATCCCGTGTGAATTTGTTTTAGCATTCTGATCAGCCCAACATTGCAGAACTTTCTGCTGTCTGTCTTTCTAATGGAAGATGTGGCGGTTTTTAAGAAAGCTTGTTTGAAAACATTTACCGTTTTTGCCGTTCCGTTTGCTGACAGTGACGCTGGAATGCTACAAACACACACTAGAAGGATACAAACAATAAAATGTCCCAGTGCTGTTGTAAGAAATATCAGCACTCTTGAAACGGTGCTTAAATTGGAGGAGCAGAACTGACTGTTGAATAATGTAAAATAATATTTGAATTCTATGTGCTAAATGTTCATAATCAGCATAGGCTAATAAGGCCAATCGGGTGAGCATTTTAAACAACCTTTATAAATGTGAAGTTGCACTAACAAGCACTTACATCACAATATACCTTAAGCATTATTTTTTATGGTTTTACAGCAGTGAGCCTGTGTGGCCTATCTTGCTATTGAAGACACTTCACATCTGTAAATCTTTAACAATCAGTTGGTTTTTGCTCACTTTACAAAAACCAACCTTCCACTGCAGAGTTTAAATGCTCACGGTAAAATGTCATTTATTTAAGATGCAGCCATTTGTTTAAACATAAACAGCCATTAGACATTTGTCACCATATAAAAACATGCAGAACTCAGATTTCTGCACAGATGGGATCACCTGATTCTGTGTCTGACCAGTAAATATAGTTTTTAGGGGAAATATAATCATGATATTTGTTGAGAACTCATAACATGGTTGCATCAGAACGGCAGCTGTTTATAGAACAGGCGCCACACCTAAATGTTTCTGTATTAGTGTACAGAAATGATGGTCATTTTTAGAGATTAAACAGGCTCTGTGATCAGTATTTCTCAATACATTCAAATCACAAGATTTTGTAATCAATGAATCCACTAACCACCAAATAAATAAAACCTAATGCAGTTTCTCCTGGTAGAAATGTTACTGTGTTTTCTCAATCTGATACTGTTTGAATAAATGGAATCTTTTGTAAATCAGCATTTGGAATGTCTAACCAAAGTACTTTAACCTATAACAACATATTAATAGCAGATTACAATATTTTTTATGCCATGTGCAAATAGCCAGTGGGTCTCAAGAGGTTTGTCTCCACAGTTACACCATCATGTCTTGCAGATACACCTGCACCGCAAAGCTGTTTTTAAAACTTCCTGAGAAGGTTCTCGTGTCTTATTCTCATGTTTAACATCTCACGAGAGATGCCGTCATCTTGTTGGCTGCACGTGTTGGCGTCAAGAGTTTTGCACATGTGAAATCATAGTAAAATTCCACTTTATTATTGTGGTGTTGATGACACATGATGAGATACGGTGTGGGGACGTGGGGGATGGGGGCTTTCTGATCTTACAAAAGACGACAAATAAATAATGTAGAAAATCCTTCAAAATGCTTGCAAGTTCATGTTAAGATGTTAAGTTTATGAGATCAGGAACAAATAGCTTCAGGAACAAACAGCTAGCGACACCTTATATAATGAGAGAGAGCTACCACAACTTAAAAAAACATCTTTAACCTTTACATCCAAAAGATAACACAAGTTCTGTTAAGAATGACATGATTGTTTTTGATTCCAGAGGCCCAGAATGTAATTTCTAATTGACATTTCTCTTTTATTTCCGCTTATCTGTTCCTCTGACTGGCAAATATTAAAACTTTATCCCCTAAATTGGTAAAGAAATGCAGCTGGTATCTATTCTACAATCATTGTTGACAACACTAACCATAATACAATAAAATAAATAAAATAAGCAGTTGTTGAAAATGCACCTCAGATCACATTTTAATATGTGAAAATTATTGCATTGAGTTATGCTTTATTCCTGAGCTTGAATGAAGCATGGTGCACTGTGTAATGAAATGTTGAAATATTTTGACATTTTGTTTATATCAAGTCTCATAATATTTAGTAACTGAATTATTTAATGTCAAGTTTATTTTTAGGTCTCTCAGACCCCAAACAAAATGTTAGGAACTTTAAAACTTTAAAATTGCATTGCTCAGTGCGGTTATATGACAATTTATTTAAATCAATTATGATTGTTGTTGCTTTTAATGTATTTATTTATCAACCTGCATTGCATCTGCTTAAAAAATTGATGCATGAGCAGAACATATATGTTTCAGTGTATAGTACAGGAACACATATACCCTCATTACTCATACACACATCATACAAGCTGACCTGCCCTCTCAGTTCTCTGTTTAAACGCAGAGAGACGAGATGCGCTTGAGACTGCGTTAAAACGCACAATCGACACAAATGATCAAATCTAACGTTTTTGTCCCACAGGCAGGGGTAAGTATAAAGCTATGTTATATCCCACCGTGATCTTAAAAATGTTATTTTGACTTATAAACTTCTGATCTTCAGCGCTAAGTACGGTAATAATAAAACCAATGGCGACGCGACAAACTATATCTGCCTTTATAATAAGCAGTTCCGTTCATTTTCGATGAACGTTTTGACGCGTCGCCAGCGATGCAAGACGGACATTTGCACCTCGTCTTGACTGCAAGTGAAAGAAGGAAATAAAATAGGCAAAGACTGTAAAAATGTACGATTTCCCGCAGAGCACGAAGGATTTTAAGTTGATGGGAACTTTCTGAGTTTGCATGATCTCCAGAACTGAGCCCGATGTCTTCATGCACGGGGTGGACGTTCCTGGTTTTAATCTTCATCCTGGCCGCAGGTGCACAAGGAGGTATGACATTATGACTGTACTACACTTACATACTACACTTACAAATGTGATTGAAACAAGGAAGCTTGAGAAATGAAATGCATTTAGATTTAAGACATTGACATAACTATGGCATAATTGTCTATAATATATACAACATGATTATTCTAAATGTTAGTTTCATGAATTGTTCTTCATGATAGCCTACAAGACAAAGATGTCACTATGTTAGGACTGGGGAAGAGGGGTGCACAAAAAAAAACTCATAATTTAGGAATCGACTGTTAGGAATCTTTAAAAATAGAGTGGCCTGCCCACTTTATGCCTATAAAGTTGCTATGTATGTTTTTTTTTCATGTATGTTTTTGATATTTTTGCAGAACCTGTCTGCACTGCACATGCAAACACAAGCAAAGAGGTCCTGGTAGGTTCCAGTGTAACGGTCTCCTGTGTCTTTAACAAAAAATGTCAAAAAATCATTTTCCGGGATAATGAGCAAATTAAGCAGAATAAGGTACCGGGTTCGAATGTGGCGTCTGTGGATGTTAAGAACGTAACAAAGCTGAGCATCTTCACCTGCAAATGCAACACAGACCCAGAGCCTTGTGGGATTGACATCACTCCAGGATGTAAGTATTGTAACTTTATATAAAGTCTTTATTTCAGGGTTTCCGTTATTACGGAGAAACCGGAGATAGTAAATTTTAGCGTTGTGGTTTCCAGGAAATTGTGAATGATTGATGATTCATTTTTATTACAACAGTCGTGAAAATGTATTTTTAGTTTATTATAAACGTCATGGACATAATGATGACACATTATCAGTTAAGATCTGCAAAACAGCTAGAAATTGTTCAATGTAAAAACATTCTTTATATAATGATTTTTAATATAATGATTTTTAAAAAAATCTTTATCCAGTATTTACAAATAATAGATTAAATAATGAAAGTCATGAAAAAAATCTACTATTTAATTGGTCAAAATGTGGGTTCCCTGTGATTTATATCACATTCTTCCAACTGGCTTTAAAAACAGCTTCTACAATCACAGAATAAAGCCAGTTAAGTTAGTTCCTTTAAACTCACGCACAACCTCTGTGCCAAAACTTGATCTAAGAGGTAAACAAAGACTTGAGAACTTTCATGTCATCTGACACCAGAAACCTAAAGACTGTTGCAAAGTTAGTAGACAAATGCGATGAAAAGCTAAAACTCACAGTAGCTGCCTGCAAAGAAACAAAGAGATGTTAAGGGAAGCAACTGGCATTTATGACAGTCACGTCAACATGTTTTTCAGATCCACCAGGCATTCCACAAGACCTTACCTGCATTCGAAAAACCGAATCTGGCAACGTCACATGCGCCTGGAAAACAGGAAGGGATACCAAAATCACAACCACATGTCAGTTATGGTTAGTCATAAAAAGTCATCAAATCAGCATTTCAAGAAGATCTTTGCGTTCACAGGTCATGTGATATTAACTTTGTCTTGCACTGAAATGCTGCATGATGTTTTTCCTGTAATTTTTCAGGGTAAAAGGTGGTCCTAACTTTGACTACAGGAGTGTATTGAACTCTGTAGGATCCTGTACAGCCACATTCCCCATCACAGGTCCGATGCCACAACTCAGTGTGAGGCTCAGTGTCTCTAATAGCCTGGGATCAAAGCACTCAGGTCCCCATAACTTCACCCTCAGCCACATAGGTAAAGAAATTCAAATACATTTATATTATTTTAAACATTAAACCATTTAAATGCATTTACTGTTTAACATTAGTCATATGCCAAGCCAGGTTTCTTCTAAGATTTCTTCTAACTTGCACTTTATACAGATTTCATTCTTTGCAACAGTTACCTTTGGCTTGCTCAGTGTGGGTTTAGAGACAAATATGTCAAGACATAGTTTTTAAAAGAAAGTTAATGAAGACCTAAAAAAATGTAGACCATGTAATCACGTTTTTCTATAAAGCTGATTTGAAACAGTGCATTGGAACAGAAATTCAGTACAGAACTTCAAAGGGAACATTTGTTTTCTGTTGTAACTAACCAGCATCCTTTTAACCTTGAAAATGCTAGTTAGTGATTGCATTTCACCATGTCCTAACCAGCTGCAGTGCAACAGGATACCAGAAAAGCCAAAAATGTGTTTGTGGGGGAGCTATCCAGAACATCGCCACAGAATATGCAAATATGCCATATGCAGAAATATGATTATGATCAACAAAAAAAAAAAGATTTTGTCCTGTTGCATCTGCTTACGACATGATGTTGTGGGCTGGGGGTTTCCAAATAACCAAAATGGGTCATTTTTACAAAATTTACAGGGTTTACACTAACTTGGTTGAGGTTATGGTGTAAACCCTGTATATTTTGTAAAGATGACCCATGGCCCTGTAAATTATTGCTATAGAAGAAAGTGGCATGATTAATTGTTAATTGTTTTTGTTCATTTAACTGAAATTTGGAAAGAAGAAAGAATTTGCATATTAGTTGTGAAGTCTGTGGGCTGAAATGTTTGTATTGCTTTTCTGTTTGTTTACAGTAAAACCCTCAAGGCCTAATATCAGTCATGTGAAATGTTTCTCCCGGTGGTGCCACCTACACACAGACAATCACAGCATGAACCTGGTCGAGGTCCAATACAGAGCCGACAGTCCGATCTGGGAAAGCATCCAGGTACAACTTCTGATTCCAAAACTGATGTTCAGTATGTGATTTTGTTCAGACCGTCTTCAAGGTCAATATGAAGGTACAATATCAGGTTGATCTATTTCATTGTACCCGCAAATCTATCTTGGTGAAGCTGGTACAGAAAAGTGCAGAGTTGCACAGAGTCACTTCATGATGACATAGGCAAACCCACAAAACCCCACAGATTAGTCTGGTTGTCAGACCACAAGCCCTCCTCGATGACTCAAAACTGGAACATAAAATGTCAAGAAAGGGGTTTTTCTGTGTCCTTATCATTGGGAAACTGAACCACTGACTTGTTGCTTCTCTTCCCACAGTGTGTCTTGTGATAATACTGAATGAATGGATTTTACACAGAATCCAGTGGTTAGTTATTTAGAAAACAGACGGTTAGTTAATCTAACCGATCTGCCTAAGATCTCCTTTGGTTTCATTTATAAAGGACAAACAGGATCTGTAAATGATGACAAAGGTGTAGTGTGTCCCATAAATTCTGCCCATCTAAGGACACAAGACATTGGTTTGGGGCGGGTTTATCTATGTGACCAATGGCAGATAGAATATTCAGTTTGGAAACAATAATTATTTTGTTATATGGTGTCATTAGTAGTGCAGAAATTTTGATCTCTACATCATATACAAGGGAGATAAGTTGGTCTTCTAAGTATATAACAAATGGTGAGATGTGGTATTGTGTTGTCTCTCTTTAACAGACTAATGCTGAGAGGAGCGTAAACATATCATCGCTGCACCCATATACCACGTATAAGTTCCAGATCAGGAGAAAAATAAACCATAAAGAAGGCCTATGGAGTGACTGGAGTCAGGCAAAAGAGGCAGAAACCAAAGAGGAAGGTATGGAATGACACACTTCTAAAGTGCTATATATTTCTCATAAGGATCATTGTTTAATATATATACTATACTATATATACTATATATATGCTATATATTATATATTCTACACTATACTATATATATAAATATATATAGTATATAATGTAGTAGGGAATTTTGAAGGAAATTTGTGTAGTTTGTATTGGCTGGCAGAAGTTTTCAGGAGAATCAGATAAATAGGTGTTCTGGTAATAATGGTGCTTCAGAATGTTGATGGTGTGAGATAAATTCACTGTAGTGATGTAGGATTGCAACCCTTGTTGTTTGCAAGTCCTGGAAGGAAACCCTGTGTCATACAGACAGAAGTTAACGACAATATTAACCGAAGCTCTCAACTGCTCCACACTGAGAAGCAGTTACAGAAACATAACTGAAGAATAACAACAGATGAATCTTTTAATGTTGTTTATTTCATTGAGATTAAAGAAATACGCCAGCATACACGATATTAATCACCAATGAGTCACATTTGTTTTAGAAAATTCCTACATCCATAACGTTGTGTAACTGTAAACAGGTAAAAATACACAGATGCTATGTTTGATTGACAAGCCTGTTAGAAAAGCATGACGGACTGTGAAATAAATGTTTTTCTATGTTATTTCTCTGTCTGTAGCTCCTGATATGGCACTTGATGTCTGGTACCTCCAAGAGCCAAAATCCTCGCAGTCTGAAAAGTGTTTCAGGATATTTTGGAAGGCAAGTAGCACTTCACCAACCAGAATACAATACGATTACTTGTATGTTTTGGTAACTTATTGAATTCACGTTCTTTGGGCGTGAACGCTATGGACAGACTGTTACCCCCCCCAAAACATTTCTTACGCAGGTCCTTAAATGTCAAACCACTGCAAAGTTATGGCTTGTTCAGTGTGAATTACTTCCCAAACACACTGTTAGTCTGAAACCAGAAGATAGCCGACGTTAAAGTTTCAGTTTACAAAAAATTTAGTAAGTGCTTAGAGGAAATGATGGATTTGAGAAGTCGTTCTTTCAGAGGTGCTACTTCTGTGGTGTTAATATCTTATTAATGACTCAGTTTGTTTGATGTGAATGATGCAGGCAGTCAGATGAACTAACATGAACCCGCAATGCTTCAACAGACATGGGACAAACAGAACTGAGGCTATATATTCTGAAAAACAATTCAAGTTAATGAACGGAGGATTTATTTTGCTTATTTTAATATTTTTAGATTCGTTTCTTGATGTTTAGAGGAATTCATTAGCATTTTGCAATCTTTTTGCAATGTCTCTGATGGTCAACATAATAATAATTTGTACTGTTGGGTCAAATATTTATGATTTATGATTTTTAATTCTAGCATAAAACTGTGATTAACAATAAAATGAGATTGCAGAATGGTTAAAAAAATCTTTAGTTCTATCTATTAAATTTTGCACTACTGTAAGACAGACCATTCTATGCTGTTGATTTTGATGCTGTAACTGTATTTAATCACTCATGTATCATATACAGTAAAAAATGTGTACTGTATGTTTCAGAAACTGTGCAAATCAGAGGCCAAAGGGAAGATTCTAAGATATAATATAAGTGTCCAGGGGCAGAAGAAGATGAATTCAGTCACTGTAGACTCAAACATTCTGAATCAAAGCATCTGTTCAACGAATTGTTCTGTCTCAGTGTCTGCAATGAACTCAAAAGGTCAATCGCCAGACAAATTCATTGAGCTACGCCCTCCAGGTGAGCTTACAGCACTACACAACTAACTCGTTTGCCGTCCATCCATCTTCCCTGCAATGCAACAGGACACAGAGAAATTAGAAAACAGATGCCAAGTATTAGTTCTCTCTAACCAACTAATGTAGCTTCACTAACTTAATGCATGTGGTCAATAAGGCAAAATTCATCGTTGTGTTTTTTTGGCAGGTTTGGTTTTGGGTATTGAGACACATATTGTCTCAAATAATAGTATTGCCCTCTTCTGGCCAAAACTTGCTACTGCGGGCCACAGAACAGAGTATGTGGTTCATTGGCATCCAGTTGGAGCCAGAGGAAAGCTAAAGTGGATTAGACTGCAGGAAACCACAGCTTACATTACAGGCATGTTTCTGAAAACTTAACAATTAAACCAAAACCTTTAAATGATTATTTGTAGTCTGTAATAGATAAAGAAGTAATAAGTGTCTCTCATCGTGTTGTACGTTTTCTCCTGATGTCTGCGCAGGTCTGCGGCCTGCAGAATGCTATCAGGTAGCAGTTACTGCCCTGCGCTCACCAGCACCTGTAATGGCAACTATTGAAGGTGTTTCTACATGGCAGTCAGGTTGGATGTCCAAAGCTCTTTTATCAGTGTCTAAATCAGATCATAATCAGAAGATGTTCAAGCGAGCCATACCTTTCTCAAATAATTAGCTTTAAACTACATTTCTAACGTTCTTAAGTTTGTCATCATCTACCTTCTATCATTGAAACTCGTGACATTATTTTGAAACTCCAGGTGCTCTTGCATGTTTTTAAAGGTTGGTTTATTGCTTTATCTCTTGTTTTACAGTCCCAGAACAGGGTCCAGTTCCCCAACTAAGCTGGAAGGAGAGCGAGAGCCTGCAGGTGAACTGGTCTAAAATCCCTCCAGAGAAGATGAGAGGCTGTTTAAGGAAATACAGCGTCTACCTGAAAGATAAATTAAATGGACATATTAAAAATTACAGTAAGGATCTTTCATTAAAACAAGTAATATTTAGTGGATGATTGTATGTACCATCATGAAGTTCAGATATTTCTACCTGAGATGTTTCCAAAATTGGTGCTAACAAGAATGAGAAAAACAGTGACAGATTTTATGTTGTGGCTTTGGTTGTAGGTGTGGATTATCGAACAGTATCAAAGATACAGTTTACCATCAGTGGTCTGTCAGCAGGACAGTGTTATATTTTGTGGGTTACTGCCTGGACCGATACTGGGGAGGGACTGAAAGGAACTGACCTTCCGTTTTGCACACAATCAGACTGTATGTATTTTGTTTACATGGGTTTCTAAAGTTTATTGTGTAGTTTAGTGGGTTTCTAACAGTAAACTACACACATATTAAGAAATCAGTACACGCTAAATAGCCCATATCCCTTCTTTCAGCTTTTTAAACTTAGCAGTTATTGTGTATGTCATGGGTCTGTAACATCTTGGACCAGGCCTTTGGGTTTTGCTAAGTGTGAGAAATTCCTGGGTCAACATCATAGCTGACCCTGGGACAACATTCCAATCAACCAATCAGATTTAAGGGGTATGTTTACAGGTAATGTGAAGTTTAGACGTACTCACAGGGTTATTCACATA
The DNA here is from genome assembly GCA_036877625.1 of Ambastaia sidthimunki. NCBI lineage: Eukaryota > Metazoa > Chordata > Actinopteri > Cypriniformes > Botiidae > Ambastaia > Ambastaia sidthimunki. The sequence continues at coordinate 89,082 of JAZGTK010000144.1, forward strand.
TAATTTTCCTTCTGATTTTAGGGATGTGGGTAGGATTTTTCTACAGGAATGTTGTTTCAGGGTCAACAAACTATGTTGACCAGGAACATCTCTTACTTGGCAAAGTCATGTTAAACTTGTTGAACATGTTGAACTATAGAAAGCTAAACAGCAGTTTGTGCATGTTAACCAACTTAGCTGTACATAAATTTGGTTCCCACTGTATAGTTAAAAAAATGCCCTAGTTTGGATTGTTGGCTAATATGAGAAATTTAAAAAAATAAAACATATTATATTAACAAATATAAATACATATTTTGCCCTCTGTTACCTCTGCATGGTTTACTGATTTCTATAGTATAGGGGAAATATTTGCCCTGTTGATTGACACCTGCCATAATATGTAATATGAGGTTGAATGAGTTTCTTTTGCCAGTTTGATAAGTGACTCATGTTCTCCTTCAGCCGAGAAATTAATGTCCCTAGTGATTTTAGCCGGAGGAGCCATTCTTCTGATCTGCCTAATCCTTCTGTGCATCTGTCAGTTCTCCTCCATCCAGAGAAAGTAAGAACCGGCAAAATGTTTTGGCTCTAGCAGAGACAGACGTCATTTATGTCGTATAATTCTCTCATGTATGTTTGTTTGTTGTTTTATGGACAGATTCTTAAGTTGTTGCCAGTGCCTGCAGCCCACAGCTATACCAGACGCAGCAAATAGCAAATGTGCAAAGAAGTTTGTTATTGATCAGGTAAATGCGACGCTGTATTTCAGTAACTGCACACATAGCAGAAAAATCTTGCATCATTTACTCAATTTTAGCTTTTTAAACTCAAACACTGTGACCAGTCGTAATGCAAATTTGCATTAAAATTGTGAATCAGACATGTTACAGTGAGTTTCCATGACTGAATATTTACAATCTTCTCATTTAGAAACATTGAAATATAGTGTGTGAGTTGTATGGACTATGTTTACGGTGATTCTATTATTATTTGTCCTTTTTGGACCCTGACTGCCCTATATGGGCATATATATGTTTTGTATATGTCTTTTGTATGGCCATATGGGTTTGGAATAACAAGAGTAAATGATGACATTTTTCAATTGGAACACACAAATGAACAAGAACTTTAAATCGATGTTGTATTGTTGCACATTTATAACCCCTACACTGACTCCTCACAGGATGACATGAAGTTCCACCTTGATCATTGTGACTCCAGCACGAATGAGGAACCAGACACCGTGGAAGTTGAGGAGGTTCCTTATCCATCCAGCTTCAACTGCACCTACATCAAAAGCTTCTCTCAGGAGTCCAGCTCCTCTGAAGCCACCCAGATCACCAGCACAGGCATCACGGAGGACTACATCTCCACTCATGGAGCAATAAGTGGAGCAGAAGAGGAGGAAGATGATGATGAGGAAGAAGACAGGATTTTTGACAAATTCTTTCAGTGCGCAAACAGCCCTTTTCTAGAACCGCTGGTTTTAACAGATGGAAAGCTGACACTTGATGCTGTGAAAATAGACTGCAGCCAATTTCTGGATTTCACGTGACCATCCAAGGGCATTAAAAGTTGACCAGATTGATTCTGCAACTTCCTGCGTGGGTGCTGAAGAACATACACAGACATCCAGAGAAGAATCTTGTGGTGTTTTAGTGGCTGAAGCAGTCACAACACATTGTGTCCACAGACACCTGTTTTGAATCCCAGCCGTTTCAGACTTTTAGGTTGGACGTTTTATAACTGCTTCAGGAACTAGGTCCAAGCCTAATCAAGTACACCTGAACTAGCCAACCAAGGTTTTTAGGACCGCTAGAATCATCCAAGCAGATGTGGAGTAAACTGCAAGTGGGCCTCCAGGAACATGGATTGGAGACCCTTACTTTAAAGAACACATGGTCTGCCTCAACCCTATACCTCTAAAGAATAAGGATTTACCTGATGTTAAATGTTTTTAGGACATTATACAGACAACCTTTCTCTTCACTACAACACTCAACAGCACTGTCCAACGCTAACACTTAACTACAGTTTCACAATACAGTACCCAAGGACAATTGCACAAGCATCAGCTTTCTGGCAGACTCAGGACTCATTCACTATACTGAAGGACTTTTGACCAATTACAAACATACATTTTTCATTAGAAGTTTAGAACCTTAATGGAACACTGTCCAGATATTTTTTTGTGGAAACGTGTGTGGTTCAAAATAATACACAATTGTTGTCTATAAATAAACCTTTTCACCAGTTATAATACACAAGAGTGTTACGTTTTCCTAGGTACTTGCTCAGAACACAATAAAGCTGCACAATTTATGGTATAATGGACATTATATGTACATATGGTATAATGTATTTACACCATCTAAATACTTAAATGAGGGGCGAAAGCAACAACAGTAACGTAACATTAACGTAACTGCTGCTAGTAATTTAACACCTTTGGAAAATGCAGTCATGCTAATTTCTATCATGACTGTTTCAAGTCTTTTTGTTTCATTATTAATACAGTTCGAAAAGTAACTAGTATTAGAACACATCAGACAAACAAAACCAGAAGTTAAGAACCGTTACGTCTTTGGTTTAAGTTAAAGTCCACACAACAACAACAGAGTATGAATTGACCATCTTTTAATTATTGACAGAGGTCTAATAGCAGGGTTAGAATTCACACATCATAGCACTTAGTTGTTTCACACCATACAAGATGGCGTTTCTTTCAGATCAAAAATGCAGTAGCACTACCGTAAAGAGCGATGGGGCAGAAAGAGTCAAATGTCATTAACAGAATTTAACTTGGCTCACGTTTATTTTGGTAAACAGAGGTGCAGTGTGGGAACTTGTGTACGTATATGCTAATTAAATGAATACAACACTATCCTGAGATACCAGAGTTAATGGCATCAAAAGACGCCATAATAAACGTTACAGTGGTCATTCAATATAAGACACTTTTTGCGGCAAGTGCAACTTAATCTTCTGAACCAAACCTTGGCATTGCGGTACGAATCAAAATTTGTACACGTTATTAAAACGATTTAAGCTGTTAAAATTACCTTTGGTGATGCAGGAACCTTCAAAAAATTAAACTGGTAGATTATGTTCTTGTGAATGATTCCTGAAACAGACTGCCTTGTTTTAAGGCATGTGTGTGTGTGTAAAAAGCAAGCGAGCAAAGGGACACCACAAGATAAAATGGTGGGTTCAAACAGCAGTACAAAAAGCATCCATAACAATGCATAATTTCTGAAAAGAAAACAACAATAACACTGAATGAAAACAGCCCTGCTACCATGTTTCTAAATAAAAAACCTCAACCAATAATTTGCTTCGGAATAGCAAGAAGTCCTTTCTTTTCATTTTTATTATTTTTTTAAATGTTTCCACTTTTTTCTAAAACAGGTAAAATTCAGTCCTCAGGGGAGAATGGTATATATGACAGTCTTCCATCATTTCATCAGCTGAAGGATCCGTTAGCATGCAAGCCTCGTAGACAAGTGACCCTCCTGGGTGAGCTAAGCACCACCGGGCAGCTTTAAGCCAGGGCTGGAAAAGCCTCCGGATCATCCACGTTGGGGACAGATCCTCCACTTATCTGAAAGAAGCAGATACAAAAAAACAGTCCATTTGGGAACACCGACAGACATTCAAAGCAGAGAGCACTTCATTAACAATCGACTGTGACAATTCCAAAAAACTGGCAGCTCTATTGTCCATCCCAAAAATGTACTAGAACTAGTTTGAGACTAATCAGTCTTTTTTTTAATCAGCCAAACCATACTTGTTAGTATCAAGTAATGGTAGACTTTCAAAAGGCTGGTCAAGCTGCAGTCTGAGCATATTGAGTGTAATTTTAAAAGCGTCTGAACTTGCATTTCATGGTACAAATTTACATAAGCTGTCTTAGTAAAAGTGCTGTAAACAGATTGTACCTTGTCTGGCCTGCGTTCACGAGGTGGTCTAGATGCAGGAGCCCCACGACCTCCTCTGCCTCCTCGTGGACCACCGCGGCCACGCCCTGGGCGGCCCAGGTCACCGAAGTTAATCTCCAGCTGGGATGTGATGTCATTAGCGGGCTTGCGGAAGTGATGATCTCCAGAGGCATCATCACCGGAGGCCTGCAGGAGAGTGAAGACATGATTATACGCTACAGCAAACAAAACCCCACAGAACTCAAACGCCCGTGTCTTACGTACATCCTCAGCCTTGGACTTATGCAGGACGTATCCTTTGTTCCAATCGGCACCTTCGTTGGCCTTGCGGATGTTGAATTCCACCTTGGCTCTCTCTTTGTCTTGCTGGGCTTTCCATTCATCTAGAGTCATCTCCTTAGCACTTTCATCTTTAACCTCTTCAGCCTCATTCTCCCTGTGAGAACATCACAAAAATATTGTGAGTTGTACAAACTACTCGCTGTTTTCAATTTGTCCACCCACAGAAGAATTTCCAATTAGTTGACAGGAAGAATGAAGTCTGTCCCTTCAAAAATCAATTGGAGGAACATTCCTACTCTCCTAAACCAACCCAAGGCTATTTTTGTAGCATGTGCTAATTTTAAAGGCAGCAAATGGTAAGCGGTAAGCATAAGCATCATGCTAACTAGGAGCTGAAGTGTACGCACTTGTTCTCCGAGTCAGCAGGTGGGTGCTCTTCTCCCTCGGGGGCATCTTCCGTGAGATTTGATTGGTCAAGCTCACTGCAATAGGAAGTGTTGAGTTTCACAAACTAAATAACACATCGTGAATAAATGCTTTGCTAAACAGCTCTGAATGAGCTCACGAATAGAAATTTAAGACGGACAAAATGTTCATTGGTTTACTAACTTTAAATCATCCTTAACTGTGCCCCAGTTATGAGATCCACTCCCTCCACGTTTTTCTTCTGCCTTAAGGCTGCTGAAACAAAAACCAACGCTTAGTTTTGGAGGGTTACTACACGAACACGACCGGAGACGGTAAATGGCTGCGAATGACTTACGATCGATCGCTGCCGCTGTGTCTGTCGAACTCGCGTTTCCCGCGCGAGTCAAAGCCGTCGTTCCTGCCGACACCTCTGCCCCGGCCCCCACGCCCCCCTCTGGGACCTCCACGCCCCCGGAACGGCCTGTCCCCAACAGCCCTAAAATCAGAAAAAAAATTCACATTTTCTTAAAATAAAATGAACAAGATCAACATTTATGACTGCTGATGGATTCTATACTTTGAAGGCAAACACCAATGATCAACTTTGTGTGTTAAAAGGTCAGCTGACTCACTTCTCCACATTGAATTCTCCACCCTCTGCAGGCTTGTTTTCGGTGGGTTTGTCAAAACGTCGTTCACGTGGTGGTGGTGGTCGCCTGTCAGGCCGCCTGTCTGCGGGGGGACGAGCCTCCCCCTGACCCCCCTGCTGCTGCTGGGACCCTGGCTGACCCTGCTGCTCCGGTTTGCGACCCATTTTCCTCATGCCTTCAAGACATAAACACAACAATTAATAAATTAGTTTATTTCATGCCGGAACAGTAACATTTACAAATAAGTGCAAAATCATGACATAGATGTTGAAGCCTTTTTTTAAATGGGCTTCAAACAACAAGATAAAATTAAGAAATACTTAACTTTAACTATGGGCAAGACCAAAATCCCCTAAAGGGGGGAGATGATGTAAAGTGGAGATAAACAAGTCTATCTGGCCCAACATCAATCAAACAAACAAACATTACTTTTGAGGATAGTGTTATTTTTATAATTAGTTTTCAAATCAAAGCCATAAACTGTGTGTGGGGCATCAATAATAGTGGTTCGCTCCTATTCGTAATCGACAAACTCCACCTTCCACTTACAGAAATAGACTCGCGCGCGCGCGCGCCCCCCAACAGCTGATCGCGCGCCCGACGTCCAGGCCGCGCGCACCTGTTTAAACCCGCTGTCTACTCTCATCAGATCACTCACAACATGGCGACGGACACCCGGCAATAAACTTTGTGCCACTTTTGACAACCATTTCAATCTTTTACGCATGAAAGCGGATTGTTGTATTAATCATTTAAGCACGTATTAAAGATTTGGGCCGGCTTAATTATTTGACTAGAACCAACAAATTAACTAAACAACCGATAACAAACAATTAAAACAAATGTCAGAAACTAAAAGTTAATGGATGGGAGTGACATGTCTGATAAGCTGTTACTCGCAACACGAGGTCGGCGCTGATCTGCGCAAGCGCAGAGCAACGTGCTTTGCTTCCAGTGTTTCTCATGCACCGTGTTATAAAAGCCTATTGCACGAGTCTGTCACCACATGGTTTATTATTACTAAACGCGTTATTTCCTAACCAAAGGGATCATTTAAAATCACCAAGTGCTACGACATTTAACAACTCGATGTTATTGATAGCAATGCTTTGGGCCTTCACCTCGCACATCTAATACACAATTATGGGTGCAACAAGTCCTGCTACGTGCGTCGCTTTGAAATAACGCGTGGGGATGATCAAATAAACACGTTAGTTAAAGAGCTCAGATCTGTTGAGATGTCAAGCAGTTTACTAACAATAGTCATGTGCGTGACCTCATGGGTTAGCAGTGTCTTCTGCAGACCGATCGCGGATGAAAAGACCCCGTTTGGTTCATGCAACATTTACCTTCTTTCTTGAGAGGGACGGGAGCCGGCGTCTCTTCCTTCTTGTCGCCAACTGGGTTTTTTCTGTCTTTCTGTGACTCTTTTTTGGGCTGCTTTGTAGCCTGCGCGGCGGTCTTCGCTGCACCGGGGACGGGCGCCTCCTTCTTTTTCTGTTCTGCCTGCTTTAACACCTCAAACGGATCCTCTTCATCATCAAATAGCTGGTCGAACCGATTGGTTACGACACAGCCGAAACCTTCTTGCATATGGCCGGGCATGATGGAGCCCTTTCAGCAGGATTCTCCTCCGATTCTGCGGGGCCTGGGTAGGCACTTTGCTGTAAGTTGCCACAAGATGGCTGGAAAAGACTCGCACTTCTCTTCCGGCGTGAAAGACATCCGGGACTCTGGTCGCAAAGCCTTATGGGACATGTAGTTTCACGTGCCTAGGCAGTATGGGACCGCTAAAAACATTTGTCAGTGTCTGTTAGAGCACATATACGTTTAAGCAAGTTATATGAGTCCATAACTATAAAGCGTGTAATACAAGCAGCCCAAAATAACTTGGAGTAACCCCATCAAATCAAGCACTTAACACTGTAACGAGACAGTCTACAATAATAGCTGAATACAGAGTAAAGAGGACAAGTTTAATCCTAAAGTTTACTCAAAGGCAACACTTTACAGCACTGAGAACAATTTTAATGTAGGCACATTAAACAGTCTATGCATGTTGTTTGCCCCTTAAAGGACATTTCAAAGTTAAAAGTAAACATGCTTATTTTTTACAGAACTTGATATTGCCAATTCAAAGAATCACTACATATTTTCAAAAATAATCTTATGGGCTACTAAATAACTTTTTGTTAATAATAAATGCCTTGTTTTATATATATATATAAGCCCACAAGATACCTCTTTAAAGTGCTTTAGAGTATTGTGAGGGTTAAAATATCTCGACAATGAAGATTCATAGACTGTCACAACAAGCTCTTTGTGGGGGTAATGTGACTAGTGCAATGTGTATATATTGTATAACATTTCACAGCTGTCATAACCAGAAGAGATGCCCAAGCTCACGGGTCACCTGAAGGGCTAAAACAGGACATTTAATATATAACAGTGAGGACATTTATATATAACGATCGTGAAAGTCTTGCATTCACGTTAAGCGCAGCAGAGATGCCGAATGTGGTGACGGAGGCTATGATCGAGTCGTATGCGCTCATGATTTTGGTGATGTCAGCGTTTTTTGTGTACTTTTGTGGCATGGTCTGGGCATTTTGCAATCCCAAACTCAGTGGCATTGAGGAAACAGAGTGCGACAACAGCAGCTTTTCCCAAGTCCCTCTGCAACACATCTTTGCGGATCCCGCAGATACCCAAACAACTGATGCGATTTGTGCAAGCGACCATCATACACAGAGATGTTACATCGCTTCGTCCTATATTGTGGATTAATGTTTTCACGTAAGCAACTAAAGTATCATCAGGCTTTGTAGTTTAGAAGAAAACAACTGCGCTCAATGAACTCCAGCTTTAAGGCAAAGGTAAGAATAACAATTCAGTGTTTTATTTCTGATCTCTGTTTGACCAAAACAAGCTACATTTATTATTTTAACAAACTCAGAACATCATGATGATTAAAGCTTAAATGTTTCTTTATTAACAGGAAGAAGTGCGTCTATTTCATCCAAAAACCACCAGAACCTGCTATCAGTTTCTCTTTTATGCTGAAAATATCTTCTCATATGCTTTTGGTTGAATAAATTACTGTTACAGCCGCACTTTGTGTCTTTGCTTTGCACTTTAAGTAGATAAAATTAAAGCTTAATTTGCAATATGTCTTAAATGAAGACATTGCAAAATAAGCTATTTTTATTTAAAGCTCTTAATAATTATTAAGACATCAGTTTATCAATGAAATGAATGCAAAACTTTCTGACATGAATGAAAAGAGGAGTTATAAAGTCCTTAAAACGTGAAAGTAGCATTAAAATCTTATCAAATATATAACTCCAAATTTACTATCATTCACTGGAGCATGATGACAGAGCAGATTCAAGGTCCCTCATGACAGTCTTTATATCTACTGATTTTGGCCCAGTTTCCTCAGCCGTGAAATTACCCCAGCCTGAGCTAGACCACATAAAGTTCAATTAATAAGAAATGGAAAGTATATATATAGGCAAACGCCACACTAACTAATACATAAAAAAGAACTCTGGAGGTTCCTCTGGAGGTGATTGGAGGTCCCATCTTCTTCATAAACCGTGCATCAGCTTTTGGCTTTGACATTTAGATGCTCCTCTCTTATTTTCCGCCGCACTGTTCCCTCAAGTTCCAATAACTTTACAAAGAATGTGTCTGACATGTTTTCATCAATGTCCATCTGGAAACACACAAAAAAACGTTGACATTCACATTATTAAATGAATTAGCAGATGAACTTATGAACTAGCAAAAACACAAAGTCTGAAATTGTTCAGTCTATATTTTAGATCATAATTTACTATGAAAGAATTGGACTTCTGTGACTAAAATAGGCATTAAAAGAGAGGAGAGAGGGAGCGATTTAGGGAAGCGGTTGTCGGTTCTGACCTTGCGTGGCTGGGTGTAATTGTTTCCAAGCCCAGAGGTCAAACTGTGGTATTTAGCCATTGGGTCCAATGACTCAGGTTTCTGCATGAACAGCCAAAACTGCAATAAAACACAATGGATGAAAACTGAGACTAGCAGAAGCCATGATGCTCAGACAGGTGTGAATTATACATACCAATGCTTCTGCTCCATTATAAGGATTAAGGGTGAAAGTGTTGGTAAATATCCTTATCTGATAATACAGGATACACAGAAAGTTAGCAGACGTTAATTGTGACCTACACAACCACTGTATGTGTGTTCTGAATGGTAGATTTCTGTGTGACTTTCCCAGTGATATGCACAAAACAACAGCCAATTGGTAACATACCAGCCACATTATTGGCATGATGAGGGTCCAGAAGAACGAGGGTAGAATGCCATAAGTGAGGTTGGTCATCACCAGTCCAGGACAGATGACTGATGAGTACAGACCCTGTGAACACATTGCCAGTGTCTATTACTAATTCTAGTAACAATTATTTGTTAGTAAAATAATGATAAAATAAACATAATAACCTAGAAGCTAAATCTACAAAAGAAAATATATTCTAAGATCACATTAAAGTTGAAGTATTGTTAAAGTTAAAGTATGACATGTAACATAAAAGTGGAAATTAAAGTTATTTTATTATGGTTTTGGGAAAATGTTTGAAAGAAACTGGACAGGCTATTGAGTTGTGATGGAAACTGCGGCTTCACTCACGTGGCTGTTGTAGTGGCGGTTTATGGCTAGGCTGAGCAGGTCACAGGCATATTTCGAGGAGCTGTAGGGCTCACGGCCTTTCTGATGCTGCATGTCATCTAGACTGAAGGCTGATCGTTGAGCATTACTGGAGGATGTCCAGATTATCTGAGAATTGTGGTCCGTCTGGCACAATAAGGGCTCCAGTTCCCTCACCTGTCACGAGGCAAACAACTGAGTGGGATCAGAGATTCCAGATACGGCCGAAATGACAATAAAACTACTCTGACTCTGACTGACCAACTGTACCTGCACAAATAATCTCTGTTTGGCAAGAATACTGACACTATTATAAAAAGCCCAAAACTAAATCACTAACAAATTTGACCAAAACACAGAATGTAAATGTGTGTAGGTGAGAAACAAAGGGAAACACAAGCCATCACGCGCTGCCTCAATTGGTGTCGAAAATCGATACGTCTTGTCTGGCCTTCGAGGACACTGTGTGTCACATCTACTGCAAATTTAATGTCAGAGCCACTTGAGCACCAACAACTTCACTGTATGAAGACGCATGCAGAGAGATTTATGCTTCTCCAGCTTTCAATGCTACTGACCAGATGCCTTAGCACATACAAATGAATGAGATCTTATGTATGAACAAGGTAACACAGGGTTGAAAGAACTCAAGGGTTGAAAGAACTAACTTCAGTAACAGAGATATTCAGATGAATTATTAAGCAGGGCAGCTGCCAGGGAATGAGTTGTTGATAACGGTGGAATGAATTCTGTGGCATTTATATGCGGATAAAATCCGAAGTGGAAATCATGAGGCAGGTGATTTATTTGATCGTGAGTTTTCAGGGAAAATAGAGAAATATTGCAACCATATGATGTCTACTACCACAGGAATATTATACAATGGTAAGAAGTACATCCGTTTCCCTAGATGTGTTAATAATGTGGACAAAAAAAACAAACTATCTTTGATATTCTCTGGCAACTTACCAGAAGGAAATGACCAAACAGGTTAGTGGCAAACACCTCCTGCAAACCGATGGGTGTGACCTTATCCTCCTGGGTCAGAATACCCCCTCCCGTGGCAAACATACGGACCACATTTCTGTGGGGTAGAAAGAAATAACAATGGACTGCATAACAATGATTTTCTGTCTTTAATAAAGCATTTTATACAGCACTTTGCTATATAGAATAACATGCAGTAATGTACCTGGAAAACAGGCCTTTATAAAAGGCTTTATAATCTACTTTGGGGTTCGGCATGATTCCCGCATTGAGGTAGAGATAGTCCAATCTGTCGTACCTGTTTAAATAAAGATTTGTAAATAAACGTTTATCAGTCTGGGTGCTTTAAATGTACTGCACTTGTTACATTATCATACCAAGTTAAATGGATGCTGACTGACTCGTATACATTTTTGTATGGGAAAATACAGACTGGGACGTCTTACTTTTGCTTGAATTCCTCAGCTGCATTGATCACAGACTGCATGTTGCCCACGTCTAAGGGTAGCAGAGAAACATGAGCTTGAGGGTGAGACACAAGAAGAGCCTGACGGGCAGCCTCAGCCCTCTGCATGTTCCTGCAGGCCAGACAGAGTTGCAGCTGGCCATCCTGACTCAATAGACGCTCACACAGGGCAAGACCAATACCACTGAACACATACATGCATGCAAATATTGTTATTATTATAATAACATAATAATGCATAACTGCATAACAAAGAGAAAGTTTGCAAAACTGTTAATAATGCACCAAGAATATGCATTAAAAATGCAAATTATATATATATTTTTTGGTCTTTAGATGAGTCTGTAAAGACTGTAAAGTTTTCATCAATATTACAACAGTATAAGTTTAAAACAATTACTATTATAAACTTTGTATAACTATTAAAACATAAATACACGCACACGATTTTGTTACCTGTTTGCACCGGTGACCAACACAACTTTCCTCATCTTGTCTTTACATCTACATACGATGTGCAGTCGCTGATGCTGCGCTTTCTAACGTGTTTCTAACGTTTGTCTAACGTGATGTTCCGCAGGTATGTGTACACATGACATTTGTACCGCCGCCATGGTGTGATTGGAGGTCATTCTTCTACTGACCAATCATCTGCTTCCGTTTTGTGACGTTAGCCACTTTGCCCAATCAGGATCTGGACACAGTCAGACCAGATAAACCAATCATCGAACAGCTTGCGATAGTAGAAAATTATTAACCAAATAATTTCCGCTTTAAAACCAGTTTTATTTTCATTTGGACAAATACTTAACCAATGCATAAAGAAAAATATGTAACAAACACATATTTAGTTAATATGCTAGAATTACTATTTCTTAATACATCAACAATAATATTATAAGCTGTACACAAATGTCCAATTCAATTATTACTTTATCTGACAGATCATTCCTATGCATACATACAAATAAACGCTTCAATATTGTCAATAAAAAATGAGTGCTTTTATAATACTAAAATGTCTTGTTTTTAATCTAGATTAATTTTAAGGATTCATCAATTTATTATCATATGTACAGTTCGCTAACTAGTAAAAATCAAGAACTATCAATGACAAAACTAGAAAAATCAATGACATACTACAGCACAAAGTTTAATTTAAAGCAGATACAAAAAATGAGTCCAATGACAAAAGGGTTAAAGAAAAAAAACTAGTAGAATATGTTGCTATGAACAAGGTCCAGTTCTTCAATGTAGAGAATATGATACATGTTTTTTACTCATGTTTTATGAAATGTAACATTGAATATTCACAGGTTTTTGTAAACAAGTTCAAAGCCTAAAGAAGGACTATGAGATTTAATATTTAAACAGTAATTAATTATAGTGAGATGTTAGACTTATAAAAAACAGCCAATGAAACTATTTAAATGTTACAAATAGCAGAAATAAAGCATATCTATAATGCAACTTCATCAGTCATGTCAAGAATGTTAAAATGTAGCTGTACATTTAGCCTATTGCCACAGATTTTTAAACCCACAAACAAAACCCTTCTTATGAATTGACAGATATCTCAACCAACAGCAAAAGTGAACAAACTGTTAATATTATAGCCATAAATAATGACCGTACAAAAGATTTACAAGTATACAAGTTACATAATAATTACAAACTGGAGTGTCCCCTTTGTAGCACTTTTCACATGCGAAAACACATCACAACTTACTGTAAGCCATCATAGTGCATCTGCTCAATACAAATCCAGTATATAGCCAACAAAACTTAAACAATTCATCAAGCACCAACTCGTATAAACATACTCTGATATAAAAATAAGACAAATAGCTTCAAAATAAGCTTATTTTTACCATTTCAATAGACAATCAAAATTAAAACTGGCGATAATTAATGTACATAATGCTTCTTTGGTCTACTTTGATAACAATACTTAATGATAAGATTAGATGAAGACATAGGACAAATGTTAAAATGTGAAATTGGTATGAAGTATTTTGGATTTTTAAGTTCATGCAAATATTGAAACTGAGTCACTCTGGTTAAAGAATTATGAAAAATAAAAATGAGAATGCTGAAATTTCAGTTAAATGTTTCTTTAGGCAAAAGATATTTTAAGCCAAGAAAAACAAAAAGAAAAAATAACACATTTCATATATTACAAGTTTTAAATAATCACTATTATCACCAAAACAGGATTCTTGAGACAAAGGAGAGGAAAAACCTAAAATGTACGCACACTTACCGTACATGATGAAATACATTTAATATTAACATAATATTTAGGTAGTTGCAGAATACTGTTAAAAATTGTACAATGTCGCACAAATGTTTCGACTAATTAAAACATTTCGAATTGACATTTAGATGTTGATTTTAAAAACAGATTAATTCTATGATCATTAATTCACTTGGTTGAAAGTGTTTTTTCAGCTTACTACAGAGAAAAAAGGAAAACATAAAATAACAAAATACGTTTGTATTTTTGATAAATGAGATGAACACATACAATAAAAACCAATAGTAAATCTAAATGTCAAATTAAAATGCATTTTTATTTACATTCAAGCTGTCTTCGGCCTAAACATACTGAAAACAACATGGAAATAATCACATAAGGCACATTAGTTGCCAATGAATTTTTCATTTTGTACATTTTCTTGTGTTAAAGGTGCCAGAATTCTTTGCTACATTTTCTTTGGCTTAGTGCTGCCCAGTTATTGCATGCCAGCCACAGGCACCCGGATGGGGGATGTACATATAAAAATTAGTTATTTTGTACAATAATATATCAGTTTTCCTTTGCACACTCACAGTGAAACCTTCTACAGAAGAAGATGGATTCCGATCTGTTTATATTACTTATGGAATGATGTAATTAGAGTCCTGTGGGCACACTGAAAGTCTATGGAAGTGCCATGGTCATATGTGGACACTATGGCTTGCACTCCAGTAGGGTGCGATGAATTTCCTGGAAGTATGGACGTTCTTTGGTGTTCCTGTGCCAGCAGCTCAACATGAGCTTGTAGACGGGGTCCGGACACATTGCCGGCTGGGGCAGGTATATCTGAAGATAGAAGAAGAAGGTACTGTTAGCTACTGTACTGAAATAAGTTATAGATGTGGTACAGACAAATCAGAACAGTTTAGTTTCTAGTGACCATTTCTTCTACCTGTCTCCTCTGATCCCTAAAGAACTCCCCGGTGTTTTCGATGACCTGCTCGTCTGATAGCTGTGAGTACGGCTGCTCTTTGCAGAAGGTGAGCATCTCCCACAGGGTCACGCCAAAAGCCCAAACATCACTGAACGTGGTGAATTTCCCCTGCAGAGGACAGAAAGCAACATATAATCAAGATATTGTTGAATTTTTTTTTTATTTAAAGCATGAGCTTTATTAAAGGATCAGCCAATTAGAGTTTAATTGCAAACATTATAGTTACAAAGTCAAACTAAATGCATAATTTTCCTGTATTAAATGTTGTTTGTGCTTTATTGATGTGCATTAATAAAGCTTTGTAATGAGTTTGAAATATAAGTATTATTTATGGTACTTCATTTATAGTACTTTATGGTACTATATAAGACCCCTGCTATATAGAATGTATAAAAACTATATCTAGTCAGTATATACTTTAGAATAGTATGTTTCGGACAATACAGTCACAAATAAAAACAAATGTACTTTTATGTGTTCAAATGATTCATTACAAAATGAGGAACTTCATAAGTACAACGATTCACTGTTGGCCTAGGTGAGGTGTGTGTCTGACCAGAAGAATGCTCTCCCAGGACATCCAGCGAATGGGCAGCACAGCTCTGCCCTGGATGCGGTAGTAGTCTCCACTATACAGGTTCCTGCTCATGCCAAAGTCTGCGATCTTGATGGTGTAGTTCTTCCCCACCAGGCAGTTGCGGGTGGCCAGGTCTCGATGCACGAAATTGAGCGAGGAGAGATACTTCATGCCTGAAGCTATCTGTGTGGCCATGTGGTGTAAGTTACTATAGCTGAGAAAGAGTTAAAACAGAGAATGTGAGTCTTAATCACTACTATCCCAAAATTCTTCATTTCTTCAATGTTCAGCAGATGTTCTGCTTGTGTCTATAAGGATTAATGCAGTTTAATATCCACCTGACTGTGGGAGCATTGCTGAGAAGAGCGATCATGCCCTCAGGTTCATGGCGTGACAGGAATTGATTGAGGTCTCCGTTCTCCATGTACTCAGTGATCATACACAGAGGGTCCGAGTTCATACACACCGCCAGGAGACGGATTATGTTGGGGTCTTTCAACCGCGACATGATCTTTATCTCCTTCAAGAAATCATTCCTGTAAGTCACAACAAAGAAACAGCTTTGAAAATTTGACTGAGATTTGCATATGATGACATCATGATTGTGACATTCGTGCCGAACAAACCTGGCATTTTTATTGGCATCCGTTCTAAGCATTTTAACAGCAACTAGCACTGTCTGGTTTTCAATGACGTCGAACAGGAATTCCTCATCCATAAAATCCTGCATTCCTTCTGCTTCACACAAATGCACCTGGTCAGATAAAAACAGACATTTGATATTCAAATTTCTGTTTGTTTAATCATTAAAAAATTCATAAAACACATTTTTGTGAATGTGTCAAAAATGGAGGTTGTTCATCTTTATTTTGCGACAAAGTCTTAAAAAAAACAAAACAAAAGTATTGATAATTAATTATTTGTAAAAAGTAATTATTTGAGAAGATGTGTAGAACATACCTCTCCAAACTGCCCTTCTCCCAGCTTTTCTTTAAAGGTGAGCAGTTTCCGTGGAAACTCTTCCACGGCAACATCCTTCCCTGACAGTAGGTCCATGGTGAGGGCGGGAACGGCATAAGTGTTTCCGCCCGTCACACCCTGCAGGTTGACGATGTCGGCCTCTGCGTAATGTGGGACGCCCTCTTGAGCATTCGGCTGAGTGGATTTGGAAGCTGTGCTGGTTGATGCTGCGGAAACACACGTTTGGAGGCAACTTCAAATGTACATTTCCAAACATTTTAATACAGCATTCCAAGTCCAGTCCTAAAATTCAAAATACAGTAACAGCTACTGTATTGATGCAAAACATCTATTCACCAAATCACAACACACTAATAGTTATTCTTGTTGCATAGCAACGTTCTGTTGTTATAGGAATTATTTCTTTTAATAGAATGGTGGCACTTTACCTAAAATAGCTTAATAAAATAGCTTTTTAATGAAAATTTATGTACTTTTAGTACTTTTTATATGAACCAAAACCTCAAGGCCATCCATTTTGTGCAAGGCATAGCTGTATTATTGGCACCTTTCCTCTTTGGAACTCACCAGTATCCTCTGATGTTTGGGAAAACTCTGGAAGTTTGCGGACCAGGCGGGAGGGCTCCTGGTAGTCGGGTCCCAGAGGGAAGATGCGCTCGTAGGTGGAGTTAGATTCCTGCTCACTGGACACTGAGGAAGGGTTGTTGTTGTTGGAATATGTGAAGGTCTCACTCTGTATTGACAGACTAGCAGTTAGTTCATCGTCCAGCATCCTCCGAGACACCTGGAATAAAGGATGTTTAGTGATAAAGGCCACAAAGTCTATAATTTAACTAGTAGTTTGTGGTCTTTATTGTGCCAATGTGAATCACACAGAGTGGAAATTCATGAGCAAAAGGTTCATATGGGAACATTCAGAGACAATGACATCATTAGAGTCTTAGTGTAACTGAACGCTTAAGTTATTTCCAGGCCTAGAGTCTGTGAATTTTTTAACATTTCTTAAAAAAAATCCTATATAACTTGATTTTCAGGGAAAGTCAGGGCAGTTCTGCGGAATACATTTAAACAAAAACAGCTAAAACAGCTGATAAAACAGCTGAAAATACTCTCTGTTTTATCAACAGTGGAATAAAAGATCAAAATAGATAAATATTTCATTATTGATCATGCTAGGTCAAACAGGAAATGTGTAGAACTTTGTAAATGACAAGTAATTGAATTCTACGGAAATATGATTTAAAGATTTCTGTGGAGTTCTACGTATGTTCCATGTGGACCATATTTCAGTCTGTTTAATCTGTGGCCATCACATTTTTAAACACCTAATCTTCTGCCACAATTATATTAATCTGATTACAAAACATTTATTTAAATCTATCTCACCTTCTCAAGCATCTTTTGCCACACTTGTCGCCACAAAATGATAACAATGATGGCCACTAAGATGAAGATGATGGCCACCAAGCAGCCAATCAGGATCCGGGTGTTGCTGTCATCAACTTTGTGGGTGGGGTCATCCACTAAGAAGGGGATAGAGAGAAAGAAAACCTGTTTATGACATGACACTAAAGGAGAGATGAAGAGAGTTTATAATTTCCTTTACGTTTCAATGCATTTAAACACAAAACTACTGATCCCTAACAAATGGACTGAGTGAGAAACAGTGGGAAATCTGACCTGGTTGACTGCTGGTGGCAGGGCCGGTCTTGGTTGGAGACAGTGTTGTGTTATACATTGCTGTGTCTGAAATCACAGGGTTTATAAAAAGGGTTTAGTCAGTGCAACTTAACTGTTGTGTGAACCAGTTGTGTGAAGTGACTAAACTGAATGTAAACCAGTTGATCCAGTTCACAAATGTGACTGAACAATTTATTCAACTTAACAGTTTATCTGAGGGGAATATTATTTGTATAATAATAAACTGAACTTATAGGGATGAATTCTTTAATCACTTAATTGCCTTTATGACATTCCAAACCTGTATGACTTATTTGGTTTTGAGGAACACAGAAGAAGATATTTTAAGTACATTGGTAATAAAACAACAGTGGCCTTTGACTTCCCTTGTATGGACACAAAACCACTGAGACATTTCTCCAAATATCTTCTTTTGTGATCCAAAAAAACAACAAGTCATAGCCATTGTATAAAAAAAAGTCTTTGTGAAGTTCTTTCAAAAGTTTGTTCATGGACAAATAATGGCATGTAGTTTCGAACTGACACCAATGACATAATTTTGAAGTGTACTGTCCCTTTAAATCTTAGCCCTCCATTCAGAGCATGTACTGACCTGACTGGAAGGTGATTTCACTGAACATCATCCAGATGTCAGAAAAGTAGTACTGGCACTTAATAGCACTGGCCATGTGATTGGACAGTGACACGGTGACAAAACGAGCACTGGGGTTGACATCATCCATCACAGGACTGAATGATATGGGCGTGGCCTCCCAGTCCGCCTCAGACCGGAAATAACACACCACCTTCTGAAAGGTCTTCACCCTGCGTGAGAACATGTTGTTGCAGTGGACCTGAAACAGCCAGAGTTAAAATGAATGCATTGATTGATGCATGTAAAAACCAGATGAAGTATAATTTAGGGAGAGTCGAATATATTAAGACTTTAAGCCTCGTAATTTAAAGCAGAATTGAGAAACTGTGGAAATAAGTATCACAGCAGAAAGCATTCACAACACTCCCTAATTCCTCTACTATGAATCTACTTGTTCCCAAGAATTAATAAATTAATAGATGAATGAATGAATAAGCTTTTATTTCCAAGATGGAAATAAATTTGTTTACAGAAATTTCTGGAGCACAGAAGATGCAATACAGATAAATACAGATTACAAAAGATGGTATAAAACTATATCTGTGTACAATAAACATAACATATAAAGCGCTATTATACAGCAATATATAAATAAAGTATATAAATGAAGAGGACAGAACTACAGGTGCAAGACAGCAACAAAACTGTAAATACCTTCATGGTGGTGAAGTTGCGGATGCGGTCAAACTCAAACATGATCTCAACATAACCACTGGCAAAACTCTCATTGGTCCAGCCGACATAGTCATATCCGGGCCATACATTATACACATGACTGTGTGTGAAGTCATCCAGACCGGACATCCCATCTGTCAGCTGTCCAAGACCTTCTGTCATACTGCACAGAAAATAAACAATGTTTGTGTGTTTGTGTGTGTGTGTGTTCCACAAATGTATGTTGCTGATTTTGAGACATTCAGTTTTAAATCTGTAGTATTAAATGATTGTGTTTTAACACAAATTAGCAAATAAAAATTATATTATCAGCATAAACTAGGTGTAAAATTCAAGTTTGTGTGCTTTAAAAACAAAGAAATCTGACGTTCTGTACAAACAGGTTAGTGTCACAAGTTTAATTTGAACCGGTGACTTGCAAAACCCTGAAATCTATTCAAAATTGTATGTCATAAAACTTTGTATTATAAAGCGTTTTAACAGATTAGAATATGTGCTGATTATCTAAAATCACCAGCAGATGGCAGCATTATATTATTAAAGCAAAATCTTAATTTTCCAGCAATGACAAATGCCTGTTTTGTGGTACTTTAATGACTATGAAGGTGTGAGGTCTTGGTCTTCCTCTCTCTCTCTCTCTCTCTCTCACACACACACACACACACACACACACACACACACACTCTTTGCACTGTGTCATGGAAGGTATCGTTCCGGGAGCAATGAGTCAAGTTCTACCGCTGTGACCCTTTCCCATCTTGGATCCTGTCACCATAGCAACGAGGGAATAACACAGCAGCTGTGTGTTTGTATTATGTAACTGATCCAGAATAAAAAATTCCCAGTTCCAGTACAATTGTTCTGTTGCCAGTGGAAACAGGAATATATTAACATTTAGTCCTTGGTTTAATTATGTTCTGGAAATGTTTAATAAAACTACGATATTGTTTACAGTAAAGCCTTTTTGAAGGGTTATAACAACACATTTACAGAAGATGATTTAATAATCGGTTAACTGGTCTCTGGTTAGTCTAACCAGGCTGTATCCTGTAGCATTCTTATTTATTCCCGGGTTGTTTCAAGTGTACTAACCTGTAGCTCATGGCTCCATCATACACAGAGTCATTGAGAAAAACAGACTGTCCATTGAGAGTCATCTGCAGGCCAAGTGGAGCATTATATGAAACCAAGCCATCTGGAACAAGCCACAGAACATTATCAACTCATACATCAATTCATCCAGGTGACCAATACCAGACATGCATTAGGAATTAGCATTAGCATTAGGAAGCTAAATGCTGTAAAGTTTAATACAGCTCATTTCTATAATGAAAACATGTATATCATATTCATTTTAGAATTCACTTTAGAAGCAAATTCTAAAGGTTAAAATTATGAAAATTGCAAGTAGAAACCCAGCTCTATTAAACGGGAGTAAAGTGAACAGGTAAAAGTTAACAGTCTGATTAACAACAGCTGATTCCAACAGTTATGATCTGATCTTAGACTTTTCATTTATAAGGAACAGCGTTTAACTTACTCAGAAGAATAAGTCAGTTTAACTCAGTTTAAGTCAGTTTGGGAGTTCAATACATACAGTGAAGTCTTCATGTAACAATCATGTGACAACAGGGAATATTACGCTGTCTTTAATCTTAATAACATCCTCATTAAACATGTCTTGATTTTAGCTGTTGCAATGAACTTAAATCACTTAATTTAAACTTCACAGTAATCTACACATAAAACCATCCATGTACTTTATCTGAATGATTGATGTCACTGAGTAACTGAATTCATGTGTTCAGACTCACCCAGCCACTCGCAGCCGTACAGTTCCACACGCATGCAAACGTTCATGGAGTGATCGATGACGGGCATGAAGCGGACGAAACGGGCGATGATGGGCGGCTCCAGGTCCTTCAGCACGATGTCATAGGCGTTCCTGTTGCCCTCAATCACCTTCAAAACACAACAGCACTCAGAAACCTCACACACTACTGACATACATTCGAATGCTGATATATATTAGCTACATCATATACAAATGTAACCAAGGAGCTGGACTTGAGCTGTATCTATATACCATATACTATATACATTCTATATACATTCTATACATTCTATTCTATACATACTATATACATATGCAAATATGTATATACCATATACTATATGTATATACCATACTGTATGTATATACCATATACTATATACATTCTATACTATACATTCTATTCTATACTTACTATATACTATATAAATACTATATACATGCAAATGCTGATATATGATATACTGGCATACGTTTTTTAGTCATGTTCTTTATCTGTGGCTATGCATCCACAGTTGTCAACATGTTATCTTTGGTTCGAACACAGAGAGGACGGTTGCAGTACGAACCTCTTTGCCCTGCCTGTTGCGCCATGAGATCCAGCGGCTGCCATCGCGGCTGTATTTGATCTTGTAGGCCTGGGCAAACTCGTTCCCCATGCCCCCCGCGTGACGCCCCTGCGTGCCCACCAGAGTGATGAAGTGCAGGGAACGAAGATCTATCTGCAGGAACTCTTTCATAGTTTCCGGTTCTCCTGTTATCTCCGGACACCAGGCGCCATCGCCTTCCTCACAGTCCAATCTAACACAGACAGAGAATCAAAGCGACTCAAAACACGTGAGATTTATTTACTCCAGCCTCACTTGAGATCCATCTTAAATTAGTCTGAAACTAATGTGTGAAGAAGAAGAGGATGATGGGAAGATTTACTGTAAATTGAGTGAAAACAGCAGCGGTATACGGGGGAAGAATAATTACATCATTCTAGTCAGGCAAGGAAGAGGCCACCCACATGTGCTCTGATGTGGTTGACTCCCACTAGGATAACCTGCATTGAGGCTCATGAAAAGAAAATGAGGGGGTGGGGGGGTGTATGTGTGTGTGTGTTTGAGAAACACATGTGAGCCCATACCTGCCATATTTCGCTGCTGTGGAGTCAGACCACTGACTGGTAGCTGAGATGTCTTCATCTAAAATCTGCCCTCCGGACATTCCTAATGGGGACCGACACACACCTGTAAAACAAACAGTGTTTATAGTATACAACACATATAGATGTATACAACACATATACATACATATATACATATCTATAGGCCTTTTTACTTTTAACTGTTTCATATAGCATGTCTTATAATCTCATTTTATTAGTCCTCTTATGCAGACATGAATAAATATATTTTTAGCACCTATTTTTTAATATTATTAATTTGTCATATTTTGACAAATACACACACATATTTTTATTTTCATTAATGTTTTAAAAGAGTTTATATGCAAGAAAGAAGATAAATATATGGTCTTTAGTATTTATTTTTGGCCTCAATTGAATGATTTACAATCAGATTTTTCTTCTGAGAAAGCAAGAGGAAGAGGAGATGGGTTTTGAAGAACGTTTGTCTAAACAGAAGAACACCGGGCTTTTGACCACCAGCTGATGAAGGGCACAATCTATCCGTCATGTTTCAGAAACACTGTTTTATATTTTACTTACATATCATGTAATACAGTATGACATGGAATTTAAATAAACTCTCTTAATGTCTCTCTCTGAGGGTCTTGTGAAGGTCTGGACGTGAGATTTGAGAAGGACACAAGGACACTCCTGTTCCAAGTGGCCCCTCCATTTCAACAACACAGCCTTTGTGATCCTGCCAGTAAAAGCAAGGATAGTGGTGAAGGACTTTTTGTCTCCCTTTTCATTTTTTTCTGTCTCTCCTCCAAATGTTTGCTTAAAAGTCAAGATGGGGGAAACCTCAGAGGCTTGGTTTTGGCAATGGCAAGCTGATATAATCCAAATCAAGCTGAATCCCCCAACAAAAAGCTCTTCCAGATGTAACATAACGAAATGTCTCTCTTTCACTCTCTCTCTATCTAACCATTTTCTGTTTCTTTTACACATATATAACATATATATGTGTTTATGTATTTATTGTATTGTATGTATTTATGCTTAAAGACACATATAGTGTGGATGGAAAGTCAGAGACCAGTAGAGAAAATTATTTATTTTTGTACTTTACTAATCTGATGCATAAGTTTTTGAATGAATAAGTTTTGTATAAATTTCGTAACCGTAAAACGCGAACACCTGCGATTTGTATGTAAAACATAACCATGAAGCAAACTATCTTACATAAACATTAACACTGTAACAAATTTGATTTATTTTTTATTTTTGTTTTTCTTCTTTGTTATGTCACTTCACTTTGTTTTACATTCATTAAAATAGTACAACTTTCTCTTTACTTCCAGATTTTCAACTTGATCATAAATTTTGGACTCAATACAAAGAGAAAAAGTGCATGTTACTGTAATTTTACTGTCATAGCTTTGTGAATGCCGGCAAAGCAGTTTTTACACAATTGACACAAGAGTGACACATAGATGAAGAAATCACACAAGTCTTGCAAACACCCAGTTCTGTTTAGCTGCAGACACTGAACCAACTGTGTGTTGGTTGATATATGTGTGTGTGTGTGTCTGTGTGTTGATATATGGTCTCAAATAAGAAGCAGTCAGAGATTTTATGTCATTTCTATAAGGTGCTCCTGTAGCTCAACTTAACTGCCAAGGTTGTGGGTTCGGTCCCACAAAACACACACACTGCTAAAACATAAATCTGGCACAAATCTTTTCATAGTAGAGAGAACTATTAAAGATTCTAGAATATTTGACTGAAAACTGTTTAACAATATTATCAACAATCATAATTCTGAAAATGTTGTGCTATTAAGTTCATTAAAGTGAATTAGTCATAAAAATTGTGAATGACTGGAAACTTAACACGTCTTATAGTCTTTTAAAGTCATTAAATAATATCTACAATAGAGTCTTTAAAGTCAAATTTGTAAGCATTGTAGGAGCTGCATGAAGAGGTAACTGGTTAGTGGCACGCATCAGTTAACAGTAGCGTAAATTCACTTTTTTCAACCCTTCACACGTGGACTGTTGCAACCTTAGTATCAGATCAAGTCTAAAAATATCCCTCACTTCAGAAAGATGGAACAACACTAATGTTGTTTAAGTGAGATGGTGCCTTTCTCTCTTTTCTTATTGGCCACTTTGGACTTTAGCAATAATTCACTGGTCCAAGTGGCTCTTATTTTCACCCATTTTTTCCATCTTCAATTCTTTGTGAATGACATGTTTGTTTCTCTATGTTTGCTGTCTAACTGCAGCCTCCAAAACCTTAAAACATACACGCGCGCACACGCACACACAAATACTAACATACACAAACATTTAATCATTTAATCACGTGTAAACGGTTACGAGTGGCACTTGGTTTTATTTCCCTTTTTTTACAGTAGAGAAAAAGTAACAGTCTATTACTCAAAGTGGAAAAAAGCAGAGAGAGTAGGATGGTATAACTACAGTCTTTGGGAATTTTAAACAGAGGAAAATTGGCAGCGGGAATCTCACTAAGGTCTGCAACACACTTTTCCAGAAGTTGGAAAAAATGTTTCTTTTTACCAGCGGAAATATGAAGGAGCAAAACTGATATTTAAAGAAGTTACAGCATCTCTCTCTCTCTCTCTTTTTCTCTGTGCGAAGGAACGGAAATTCACCACCTTTGCGGAAGACAAACATTTATATCTATCCGAAACGCTGTTATTAACTTCACATCATAACATGCAGATCCGTGCTAAGGTCAACTAGCAGAACACCCAAAAGCATCAACACTGAAAATCTGAGAAAGATCTAAAGAAAAGAGTATCTGGAAAACACACAGAGACTCTGGAGTGAGGAAAGAAAGAGGAAAGAAATAGTAGCCGATTCAATTTGCTTTCCTGTTGTCAAAATGTCTGGTATGTACAAGCCACAGACTCCAGTCTGATCGGTGAATCCATTGTAAACAATCACGCTTGCTCTCCTGCCACATTCAGTAATAAACTCAAAGCGAGGTCACATCCTCAGTGATCTCACATTGAGTTCAATGAGGTCTGAGAGATGGATTCTGTCCCAATACATTTCATCACTGCTTTTGCATGCTGTCCTTTCTTCTTAACCACCAGCTTGTAAAACAACTCCAAACTGAAGAATTCTGAGGGGAAGCTGTTATATCGAGTTTCCCTTTAAGCCGAGATACTTTGCTAAAAGATTTTGTGAGATGCCATGGATTTTAGCAGACACAGTAAATTAAATAAGTGAATTGTAACGTCACCGTATTTATTGTCTTGATAAACCAGAGACACGTTCATGAAATATTAGTTAATTATGTAATTCACGTAATATTTAAAATAAATTCATTTTACATATAATCACTTAAGTACATATCTTTTATGACAAAAACAATAAAAACAATAGAAGTCTATGAGAAATTCCTATCCTGTTCCAGGATTCTGTTCCAGAATTCCTCCAAGCAACCAGAGCTCATATGAGAATTAACCTCAGGAATTCTCAGGAATTCTGCACAAGAACATTATGGCCCGTTTTTACACTTTGTCTCTCAACCCATAGTTCTAGAAAGTACCGGTCCAGATCATTCAGGCAGTAGAAGCACAGCCCAGTATAATTCTGTTATTTTTGACTGGACCACAATCTTAAATGCTTTTCAACAATTCTGACTCCTTGCACATAAACCACAGACCAAATTTTTAACAAAGCATTTTACATATTCCTTGTTTACTTTGTAACAATCCAAACAGTTCTTTGTAGTTTGACCAGGCAAATGGACAATTAAAAATATGGATGGACTGGTATCCTACTCTGACATTAAAGGACAAACCGCTTTTAAAAGAAACCATTAAAGAACAGTACACATTCCTTGTCTTATTGCACTGGCATGTTACTGAACCACAAACAACTCCCCAAATTCAGTCCTATTTGAACTTACACTTGAGCTTAATACAGTTACAATCTGAATGGTAGACTTTTACAGCAGGGTCTAGATAAACTCAAGATTTAGATCAAGTAAAGGAATCGCACATGATCAAACTCATCTGCTGTACAAAAGCACAGTGTGGTTTTCATCCTGGGGGATCCCAGAAGAAACTGCCTCTAGCCGTGGTGATGTTAGCTGCTTTCCAAACTTTTGCTTAAGTCTCTACTGTATGGCTGCTCACCATGAGCTGGCTTTTGGTTTTCTTGTAAAATATAATTGAACCTCACATTGACATCACACTTTCCTCCCCGCAAACCACCCATGCTAGAGCAAAAGAGCTAGAGTTGAAGGACATAGTTAGAAAAGAAGGAACCGTCAGATCCAGAATGGAATCTGAGCCTCTTCCAGACCTTATTCAGAAGTTCTCATGCTGATGCCTCTCGATTTGAGTTGAACTACTAAACCGAGTCACAAACCGAGTCAAGAATAACAATGCAACAATGTAGCGTGCTGACTTTCAGAAAAACCTTCTAAAAAATTCTAAACAATAAAATCTGAGCCGTTTTACCACAGGCTGGCTGTTAGCGGTGGCATGACAACAACCCATTTCCATGGTGACTTGTCTTGTATATTTTCAAACACGGTTTCGAGTTTAACCTCATCAATGTTCCCCTACTAAAATTGTTCTATCAATCTACTGTTATAGATGAGAAGTTAAGCATCTGAGCTGGTAACCAAAACGTTGTAGGTTTGAACCCTGCAAATTCATAAGCTATTACTATTGTGTGCTAAAGTAAGGAAAGAAATCTAATAAAATTATCATATGACAAAGTAGTATCTTACATTACAGAAAATTACAGTCATTTAAAGATGAAGTGTGTCATTTTTCCAGCACAAATAGAATTGTTTGTGAACAATGTGTGAATTTGGAACAGGACTGTCCTGTTTGTCCAAACAATGAGAGACATTGGAGGGTTTTAAACTTGACTGAAAAAGTTTATGTCTTGTCAGAAATTACACATTCAATAATGTTCATCTGTAAAGTGTAAAGTGACATATTTACCTGGATTTACTTGAGACTTCACAGCTCCCAATAGATAAAGAAGGATGAGGAGCGAAAAGCGTATCTTCCAAAGCTGCTTCATCTCAAACGGAGACGGGGCGTTCATTCCTGGAGAATGAGAAACAGGGTTAGGATCAGAAAACCCAATCTAGGAATTCTTGGAAACCTAGGAATGGCTCCAACGGTAGCCCGCATAATTCATCTCAACTGTACCCGAGCACTCCAACAAGAGTTCAGCCCGGGCTCAAGAAATCACTTACATCAGTAAAAACTGAGAAACTAAGATTTGAACCAACAGTCTTCCCAGTTACTGTGCTAAGCTTTCCACCACACGCTTATTACATCCACCGCCCACACCTCAATGCAAAATGCAAAAGCTAATAATCTTTTACTCATCTCAGATTTCACATTGGTCTGCATGAGAACTGCTTTTAAATGGCTGGTCTTCATCTTCTCATTTATTTTATATTCTCTTGTCACGAAGAGGCATTCAACCATGACACAAATGTAATAGGAAAACACTTTTATTATTAGGGGAGAATAGTTTTAACTTGGTCAATAAAGATGCATTAATTGCCTGCAGAAAATAGATGGAATTTCCATACAGTGTTTTCACTATTTCACTAACATCTTAGAACAAACTGTTGGGAAAACTTCACAAGACATTGTGGCTAAAGCTGGAAAAAAAAGTCAATCAGTTCAAAGGAAAAACTCAGACATTTTGGGTTTACTTCAACAACTGACCATCAACAAAGCTGTTTAAGAAAGTCTGTTTCGTACGTATAATTTAAGAAAATTATACAGTTACACAACAGAACTGGCTAACAAACCAGATTCCTTCAGCGTTCACATTTGTTTACGTTTCTGAATTTAGTTCCATTTTCGCTGGAGCAATTTTACAATAAGTTTACAATAAGTCAAGCTGCTGCATGACCGGAGGGTCGTGTTTGGTACTCAGTTGTTTCACGTGGATTCGTTGTTTTGTTTTGTAGTCATTGGCAAAGTTAGCAAATGTGTGTTGCTTTGCAAAGCCATGAAAAAACCAGCTTTGAAAAGCCATTTATGCAGGTGTCATGTTAAAATGCAGATGTACATACTATTAGTAATAAATACATCTATGGAAAATTTTAGCAATATGCCTCAAATCAAAAGAAAAAAGAGTGACCGGGGGATGAGGAGTGAGTGTGCGACTGTGAGTCAGACATTACCTCAGAAAACCTGTTAGAGCCAAAAAAAATGACCAGTCCATTCAAAATGTCTCTTTCCACAACTGTTTTTTTTCAGACTATCTGAGTTTTACTCCTATATGCTCTCAGTTACATTTCTTCTTTTAACAGATATAATCTGAAATTTTTATTAAAAGTAACGTGTTCATTTAATCCGACCAATCAAATGTGTGTTTTCGCACTCCTGAAACGTTTCAGGCAGATGTGATAAAAAGTTTCTAGTCTTCCCTTCTTCTCCCCAATTTCACTGTATATCCTGTTTTTACTCAATTTTGCATTAGCTTGAGTAAATCTTGAGCTAAAAACCTCCACGACAGAAACAAAGTCAGATCTGACCACCTCAAATGTATGACACACTCCACACAAAGATTATGTCCTTGATTTATGTCAGGACGCATTTTACGGAACTCACTAGTACATCCTTGTTTTCCTGATTCATGTCCTAATGTAGTCCTTTGATAGTCTTATAAAGACCCACAGAGCGGACTAAAACGTTTTTAATTATAAAGGGGAAAATGAGTGGTTCCTGCTGGATTATAAACAAGTGCCGTGTTACTCATTTGTTTTGGTCTGCATATGGCTGCCCTGGTTTCTGCAAAGTCTCAATGCATGATTCATGATGGGTTATGCAACATGAAGAGGTGTGTGTGTGTGTGTGTGCATGAGTGTGTGTCTATTTACACACTTTGATGACCTTTAAATGAAAGGTGTAACTACTAAAAATGTAATCAAGTGCTAAACTGTAAAACTTTCAAAAACAATAATTTTTACTAACCACAATAATCTTTGTTGTGTCACTGTTCCACATTGCTTAACTCAAGCAAACGTACGCATGCACATTTATTCCAGTTAAATCTACTATACAAACTTTAAAGCTGGAACAAAAGTGACCTTGGATCTCAGTTGGATGCTTTAGAAATTCAGGAAAAGTTTTCATCATTAGCCAAACAAAACTCTCCTCCGGCACTGAAGCACGAGCGTTTTATATGAACGTGCAGATCAGGCATAATTTAGCTCTTTCTGTCTCATTTAAGGTCGTGCATTTGAAAGAGATCTTTCAAGGCAGTCAAAGACTACACACACTCAACAAACAACACACTCTTTGAAAAATGATCCCCACTAAAGAGAAGAACTCCCAGAGGATAAATGATAATAAAGTTTGATGCAACCTTTAGTGTTACAATTGAGCTCATTGTGCAACTAGGCATTTGCACTTTAAGTATATTATAGAGTATAATATATTATATACACTATATATATATATATATATATACATACACACACACACACACACACACACACACACACACACACACACACACACATATATATATATAATGTATTTATATCTATATATTATATATACTTTTTTCTATATACTGTATATTACAGAGTGCTGCGATAGACTAACTTACTTTTTCTTCCCTTCCTTTTTAATTTTTCCAGTAAATTTTAAAAGATAAGTATAAGTTAGTAGGTATAAGTTAACTTTTGTCTTCCAGAAGAAAGTGGTATGTAAACAATGACCATTTTCATTTTTGTGTAAACTGTCCCTTTAAGTGCTTAGTTCTTTTATAAGGGTGGATCTTATAACTGTGCTCTCTCCAGGGAGAACCTGTTTTGTTAGCACGTGTGACTCTGCAAACCTTTGTATGAACTCCCAAGCACAGTGTACAGTACACAGGGGAACGAGCAGTCATGACCCCGGTTACAAGGACCCTCAAAAACTCTCTGCAGTGCATTCTGGGGTTAGAGCTCAGTGGGAAGAGAATTCTTTGGTGCTCTATTTTACCAGCATTTCCCAAAGTCACATTCCTGAGTCCCAAACACTTTTTAACACTTTGTTAACTGCGAGACCTTCAGCTACTGCCTATAAAAATACGTACATGGCTCTTTGAAGCATATAGCATATATGAAGCATACAGCATGGCTATATTGTAACTGGTAGGATAACTTAGGATAGGAAAATGTGTACTGAACACTACAATTTATGGAAATTCAAAAATTTTGGAAATTCTTGCCCATCAACCTCAGGATGTCAAACTAAGTGTTATATGAACGGATTCATTTTCTACCGTTTTTGGGGTTTGCATCAAAATTTGGTGTAGGTTTTTTTTTTAATACACATTAACTAAAAACTAATTACGTTAAAAGAAAATAAGAGGAAAACCATGTATGCCAAATATGTTATATTTTAGTTATTTATGGGATAACTTAACTAACAGGAAAAGTTATGTAAGCAAATCCTTTCCTAACAGACTGTGTACATTGTAGAGAAAGTTTATTATCCTCAGAGGCAATTGAAGTATTCCCTTACTGCACAAACACAAGCAGTAACGTATGTCCTTCTGTTTTTGACCTAGAACATATTTCAGTCAGAGCTTGACAGAGTAAATTTTCTGGGTCACAGTGAGACTCTAGTAAACATATGGAAATACTGGACTGTTGCCACGGAGACATTCATATGTGCTGAACACATTTACAGCGCAGTATATAATTAAAAGGCCTGTGGTGTTTGAAATCGGTACCAGCCCTCCGCGTCCATTCCTCAATGTCACGCTTTATGCTGTTCACACTGAGTGATTCTGAAGAGGCAGATGAAAATGATTAAGGGGGATACGGGCGACGGGGCACAACGCGGGTGTAATAAGAGGTTTGTATCTAAAACCAATGGTGCACTTGAGTGTGTGTGTGTGTGTGTGTGTGTGTGTTTGCATGATAGTGGGATGTTGCATTATAAAGCTGTCAGGGCTGGTCCAATAACTTGAGAAGACAATTCAGAGGAGAACTCCAGACAGACAATGTTTATGTTTGTTAGTTTAAATCTTTGACCTCTGGACATCAACACATGGTAAAATGCATGTTTCTCACATAAGCACATGGGGAAAGTACTACAGTACTAAAATACTAACTAAAGCTCAAATTACTAACTACTCCTCAAACAGTAAAAGTGGAAAGGGTTTGCATTTTAAATTAGTTAAATTAGTTTTAATTAGATTAAATAAATTTACATAAAATATAATTGGGTTAACTTTAATTGCATAGAAGTTTTAAAATTAATTAGCAATGCCTTTTTTACAAGTATATATAAAATGCCTAACTTTTAAAAATAAAGATCTTTTGATGAACTTATAAGTTTTTCCAATTCTAAGCTATTTATTAAAAATATGTAAATGAGCAGGAAACTTTATCACTAAACACATTATTAGTTACAGCCCCATTGAAAAAAAAAACATTTAAAAAACTGTACAACAATAAAACAGCAATAAAAAACAGGTTTTGTGGTAAGGCTTCAATATTCCCCAATGAACAATTATCGCAACCACAAACATGGACTCACGCTAAAACATTATTACTGAGAAACCGTTCCAGAAACTCACACTTAAAGTCTTTCAAATAATATTTTTAAAGTATCTGTAGAGAATCAATTTAAAGGAACCTCTTTTTAAACACAAAACCTTTCAGTACAGTGCCAACAGTGCACAAGAAGGCCGTGGCCCTCATAAGACCTCATCGTGTAAATATAGAAGGATTTAAGTTAATTCCAAACCACAACACTGGCTCTTCAGTGGAACCTGGCAAAACGAGTCAATTACACATTAAACTGCCTCCTCTGGGCACTACAGTCAACATAAACATTTGCATGCAGTGGGCAGAGATTTCTTTTACAGTGAAATGTGGCTATGCACAGAGCCTGGTTACTTCATAAACAGCGTGACGCCCATATCAGGAAGAAATGAATGTAAAAATAGTGCCAGTGATTTTGCAATGAGGACACAGAGTGTTCTTTGAAATTAATTTGCATAATAGGGCTCACAACAAGGTATTGCAAGAAGAAGAATAACACAATTCGCCATTTGTTTTAACATAAAAATCACATTTTGGGATACTGTATTTTAAGAATATATAAGAATGTAAGAATTATCATTGTACTTGAAACGGAGTGAAAAATGAGTTGAAAAATGAGACTAGGGGCCTCTGAGAATCGTGATAGAATCATCACCTAACCAACTTACCAGATGACGACTTTAAACTGCAACTTTTAAGACAACTAAAGGCCTTTTTGGTTACACTCCAGGGCCTCCCTTTACCACTGGCAAATGAGCACCAATACATTAATCACATATTTTATAAATGATGGCACTGGAAATAATGTGTCACCAGCGTGATTTAAAACACGGGTTGAACTCAAACTTTTGTTCCACTCAAAGACTTGATAAAATAGCAAATGTACGCTATTAAAAAAGTTGTTTCACGATGCCATAGAAGAACAATTTCTGGCTGTGTGGTTCATAAAAAACCTTCTTTAACATCCGTAGAACATTTCTGTTTCACAAAAGTTTTATAGTGGATAAAGGTTATTTAGAGTATATAAAGGTAAGAAAGAAATGGTTCTTTAAAAAACCTTGACTGAATCGTTCTTTGAGGAACCAAAGATAGTTCTCCTATGGCATCACTGTGAAGAACCTTTGAAGAACCTTTATTTTTAGTGTAGGCTATAGAGTTCTTTAAATCATTGGATGGCACTGTCTCCAAACACTCAAAACAAGCTTGTCTCTTGTCGTAATGGCTCAATGTAACACAGCACTAAAATTAACAGTTTGAACACTGCATTTTATTTGTCATAAGACATACTGGTAAAATGAATGGCCCTTACTCACCAGGCTGATATTTACATGCCTGTAAATTTATGCATGAAAAGAACACATGTTTTTCATTTGAAACCTCTTTCGTTTCTCCCTAAAGCAACGGCCATAGCATTGCAGATATTTTATTTTCACGAGAATGCATAAATCCAAATTAAATGGCAGTTCCAGCAAAATGAGATCCAGGTGATAGCAAAAACAGACACAAGTGCAAAGGAGAAGCAGCAAAACACGTTACAGAGTCACAGGTTTGGGATGAATGAATGTTTTCCACTCTTTACTACGGGATAAAGTTTAGCACAGGTGGCTGAAATGTCCAAACTGAATTTTGACCTTTCAACAAAGGTGCCACATTCCAAAGTTTGCATGATTCCATAATTCCACTATATTATAAGGTATATAAAATTACAAATTAAAATCAACAAAGAGTTTTAGACAGAGTATGCCAATGCTGGAGTCAGATCTAGCATAAATAGAATATTTTTAAAGAAAAAGTTTTTTTCACTAAGGTGTATCAACTGCTGATAAAAACTGTTTCATTTCCTTTTAGAAAAGCAAGATTTTATAACAACGTTGCATGAATCATAAGACTCAATAAAAGCTTTCAGTGCTTTCTTACTGAACCATTGATGTGGGCTAATATATATCCAAAAGACCAGATTTGCTTCTACACTCAAATCAGGGAAGAATTAAATTAGAAACTGTATTAATATTTCTAGTATATATTAAATAATTCATCAGCTGAAAGTTTATTATTAAAATTATGTCAGCAAAACAGCTTTCTGAGATAATGCAGACTATACATCAACTAAAACAAATAATCATTATTATTTCTTATGATTTCAATAACTCTGTATTTAACCAAAAGACCTGCAGCAATAAACTTAATTTCACATGAGCAATTTTTAATGTATTGGATATACATTCATCCACATTTTCGCACATTTGGAAGAAGTTAAATTAAATATATTTAATGTCAATCAACTTGTGCACCAATCAATTGTATTGTTTGAACCTTAGTGTAAATTAAAGGTACTTATAAATCTAAAATTGTGAATGTTTATTCTTTTTTATAAGGCATAGCAAATTATTAAACTATAATGAAGACTAGCGCAATGTGATTTCTGTTGTGCTCCATAGATCTCAACTAACCCAAGACACAAATGATCGTACTAACTCAAAATAACTGTTTCCAATGCTGTACAGCGTAAGACAAATCAATAAAGTATGAATTGCCAAGCAAAATGCTGTATTTGTTATGTGAGATTTAACATTTGAAACGTATGCAAATGAACACCTTGTTAAAAACTCCATTCAGAGCAGTTCAATCGATGTATCGGGTATCGATCAGCTCTGTTATCTGCTAGTTTCGCCTGCCATGCAAACACAGGCGCTCCGACGAGTTTTAACACAAAAACAACGCGCTCATACATATAAATTAACATAATCTGTGAAATACGCATTATTTTAAATCACATACAAGACAAAGACGCCTTTTGAAACAAAATAACAATACAAAGAAAAGTACTGTTTAATAGACAGAAAGCAAACTTACTGTTTGTGTTGCCGTTTCAAACCATTTGGGAAGAAATTCCTTAATTCCAAATGATGCGAAAGCTTGAAGATAAAAGCAAAACTTTATCTGTCCCCTCGACGTTTTTCACATCCAGGCGCACTAAGCTGATGTAAGACACCTCTGGATGAAGGAAAAACAGAAGAGAGAAAGAGAGAGAGAGAGAGACTAAAAACATTCTGAGGATTCCTGGGAAAACGCCAAAGTCCCAGAATTCTTCATTCCATACAGAAGGTTTCAATTAAGTCAGAATCCCGTGACCAATCACAGA
Source organism: Ambastaia sidthimunki (assembly GCA_036877625.1). Classification (NCBI taxonomy): domain Eukaryota; kingdom Metazoa; phylum Chordata; class Actinopteri; order Cypriniformes; family Botiidae; genus Ambastaia; species Ambastaia sidthimunki. The sequence goes on from JAZGTK010000144.1 coordinate 123,946, forward strand.
AGATTTTCTTTTTTCTCTTTTTGACAGAGCAAATGAATAAAGAAAAAACTGGATTCTGATAAGAACTGTACGCATTATTTATTTTCTATAATGTCCATAATGTTCAAAACATTTTATGTTTATATGACCACAGTTTTTTTCCTCTGCCATCATTTGTTGGGTCTCACAACTGCTGGTGGGAGTAAAACTTATATAAGTATTTATGGAAGTAGCCGTGAATTTTCTTTCCGAAATGCAGTTTCTTTCATTAATTTTCCTGTGGCTTTTAATAACTAATTCTTGGAGAAGTATATGACTTATGTTTATTACAAACTAGTTTTAGTGATTACTGTGGGTAATTCCTGAACAGCTTTTAAAGAGTGAGTTTTGGTTGCACTGCCTTTAAATCCTTCCCGTCTCTATAGAGAGAAATCTTTCTGCAAGATAATGAGAAAAACAGCCCCCATAATCTTTTTCACTTATTTTGTTTTTCGCCAGTTTTGGCCAGGGATATTCAATTATAATTTATAGATGGAAAACTGATACAGAACTATTGTTACATGAGGAAAAATAAGCAATAAAATATAAAACGTCTTTATTTGATTACTATTAAAATCAAGCTTACCATGATTACAAGACTCGTATTTCTTGTATTGACCTCCATCCTGGGTTTATGTATCTATACAGTTACAGGATATTAGTCAATGTACTTAAGTTCAACAAAAATGACTCACTGACAGAAAAAAATCTTTAATAAATGGATGTGCACATATATACCCACACTGAAGGTCAGGAGAACGGCTAATCGGAAAAGGCAAGTGCTAAAGATTACAAGCAAGAATAAGTGCAGAGAAAAATACAGAGTGAGGGATCCTCAGAGCACAGACTCTCTGATTGAAGTGTCTTTAACCAATCAGAATCTGTCTCATAATCCATGTGCTGGAAAATGATTCAATGTCACCTTCTAGAGGAAAAACGTATCTGCCAGTGAGAGTCATCCATTGAGCAGACAAAACATTTGCACCATAGTTTTTACAGTCACAATCACAGTGTAAAAAAACTAAGCAGAAATACCTAACACCTTAACAGTACCCATTCATGCAACTTTAACATTTTAAAGAATTTGACTCGTATACCATTGTTATGTAATGTTATTTAGTAATTATAAATAAGATGCCTACAATGTTATCATTCTAGAAAAAAAAACATGTGCACGATACAAAAATAAGTCTTTGCAAAATAAATAGTTTGATCATACAATGGTTTGATTGTGACTGGCCATGTGGCCCCTTCCTTCATTTTTATTGCACACGAATTTCACAGTTTCCTCCACCCTGACAGGAAGTACGATAAAGATGATAAAGTGATAAAGAGAGTCTTCATTTTGGTTTCTGTGCAGCACACAGCTCCAGGTTTACAGGCCGTTCTTCATGAGCTCGTGGACGCCGGTCTCATCGATCATCAGACAGGGTTGGAACGCTCTCCCGCTCACCAGATGTTCCAGTTCCTTGGAAACAACGGAAACAATGGGCTCAATTCACCCCAAAACAGTTCAGAAGTGACGTAATAGGAATGCAGCTATGTAGAACAAACACAATCGTGTAGACAAACATTTTCCCAACACAATACAACACAGCGTATATGCAGTGAGGTACTTCAAGTTATTGATTTATTCCAAAAAAATATTTTAGCCATATATGTGACAATGTTACATTGAGATTATTCTTGAGATAAAAAATAGACTTTACAGACCATGACTCTTACCTCACCACCATAGGACACAAGAGGCGAGATCTCACATTTGATTGGCAGGTCTGTTCCATCCTTGAGGCTATGATGGACAGAGAAGCAACGTGGGTTAACGGGATTAGCATCTACTGTATATGCTAGCCTCATTAATGATATGAGATGATTTTATGCAATATGGCATTTCATATCAAATAAAAACAAAGCACTAAAATAGACAGACGGAGACAATATAAAAACAAGTACATTCAGCTCAATAATCAAAAAGAAATTACAGATATTACACCCTATTACAAACAATTCAGTTTACAGCATTGGCAGTACATTTGTTAAATCACTTTATGCAAAATGCCCATACTTCTAATCCATTTGAATATTCAGAATAAAGCCATTTTCAGAACTCTTGATCATTAGCACCATAATCAGATTATGTGTTAAACAGAATAGTTTCATCATCATGCCTGATGCCCATTTCCCAGCATGCATGTTATTCTGCCGGTTAGTCGTTGCCTCCTGGGCAAAAGCCTGTTAAAAGATGCCAACCTTTGCCACGATCAAGTCCAGGATTTGACATCTTCACCCACTGAGCACTAACAGCTACACTAAGAGCGAAGCCCCATCACCATGCACTAATGTACATACGACAGTGAAAATAGTTACTTCTGGCTGAGTTCAGGAGTGACTGTCCCTGCCGGTCCATGTCTAGAAATGTTACACAGGAAATGGTGAGGTTACACTATAACTGAAGAAAACAACGTGAAGGTGACACAGCTTCAGAAGATCTTTGTGAAGTCCTCAGTGAAACAAAAGTGAGTGACATTGGAATATGATGGATGTTTGGTGAACATACAGCAGATGGGATGGAAATGTATGTAACAATGTGAAGATGTTCTGGGATTCAAAAACAAGTTCAACCAATCATTCACTCACTACCATCATGTTGTTCCAAACCTGCATGTTGTAGAGAACTTTTGAAGAATAATCGCAGCTCTTTTCCCTACAAGGACAGTTTAGACCATGCCTGTCAATTTTCCAAAACGATGGGAAAAAACACCACCAAATAGAGACGACTATAGCACCATTTGTGTGATATATTCCAGGTCTTCTGAAACTATAGGATAGATTGATTTGAGGAACGTGCTGAATTTAAAATTTTGAATTTTAGAAATTGTATTTAAATTTTAAAAATGTTGTCACGGCTGATGTCATAACACCTTCAGTTTCGTGGTGTCATAATCAAATGTGCATCAACAAAAATGGTTTCAGTGAATAACAAATAAAATTCTAAGCTGTTGTGTGTGAGTCACGTGGATAACTTATGTTTCTTTTTTCCATTCTTTGTTTTTTTTGGAACTCTGCATTAACTGTAAACCGTCCCTACACAGAAAACAGCTGTGTCATCATTCTTCAAAAATTCTCCTTTGTGTTCAGAAAAAAACAAGCATACAAGTCTGGAACGACATTGTCAAGTTTGGGTGTCTGTCTCACCTGGGTATAGCAGGTATACGAGTTCCATTCTCATCAGCAAAATGTCCTCCAGCATTTAAGATCCATCTGTGATGTAGTGACATGAGGGCATGGCGGGCTGTGGTGGGGTTGTCCTTCCCATCCTGACTGTCTGCATTCTTCAAAGGAGAGAACTCGTCTTCTCTCAGAACTTCATATACCACAAAGGTTCTGCAAAAACATACACGCAATGAAACCGGGAAAAGGAAATCCAGGATTTCTAAACATAGTCCCTATTCAAAGTTCTTTAAAAATGAAGAAAGCCCAGATGTTTGAAACCAGGTTATATCTTGACAAGAATTTCGTACTAGATTCCATTTAACTTCTTCAAAACTGTAAGACAGCATTCACTATACTTTTGTTTTTGGTGTACGATTTGACTTGTCTTGAAGAGATTTGGGAGTATCTTGGTTTTAAGGCACAAGAGTCTATTTTTTGTAAAACTGCAAGCCAGAGTAAAACTGAGGGACTTTGGACTGACGTTATGACTGTCCTAACAGCTCGCATGGGATTCATCAATGTAGCCCACTAAAGAAACAAGACAGCAATTTTTCCTCATTTAAAGTGTCTGAAAAGAGCTGCTCAATCACTGTCCCTGGATCAGGTTCTACTTTAATTATGCTGCCCTCTTATATTTAGTACCACAGAAACTCTGATCCCAGATCAGTATTCCAACCAATTTCCAACACTTTAATGAACCACACAGGAAGACGCTGCCTGCTGACGTCCCATATACCAAAAACAGGGATGGAAAAAGTCCCGGCACTAACTTGGCAAACTGGAAAATGTCGAAGACAAATTTTTCCATCTTAATCCCATTGGGTTTGTCAGGTTTGATTAGCTGTCCTTGTGTGTTCACGTAGGGAATCTTCTTCTGTGCCACATGGTGCTGCAACTGTGGCTCGTGAGTCCTGGAAAACAGATAGAGACGGATGAAGACAGAAGGATGGATGAACGGACCGAGACGGAGAGAAAGCAAAGCATGTTCTTCTAGTTAAAGTTTCATCAAAATCACAATAAGAGAGCATGTCTGGCAAAACCATCTGTGTTTAAAATACCAGACGCTCAAAAACTGCAGATGTTCCTCTCCTGACTTTACCTCATATTCTCAGTGCACATTAAAGTCAGTTCCATCCTGTCTACTATTTACAAGATGGCAAACCTCATTGGAAACAGCTCGTACCATTTACAATGTTAGGAAGATGTTGCCTAGCAACTAAATAAGCTCAAATACCTCAGCTATGAGTAATTCGAAATTATTCACTCTGCCGAAGTACGATTACAAATATTAATTATATTAAACTAAAAAAATGTGTGAAGAACAGCAGGTTGATAAAGCATGAAACATTCACCTCACAATCGCCTTGAGGAACGTGAGGGTAAAGAAGTGATTTGCTATGTTGCCGGCGTTGAACATGAGCCGACCGTCGGGGTTGCGCTTCTCCGCCGTTGCCAAGGTGATCTCGCTGTACTCCACCACCTGGTAACTCCCATCTACTTTACAGACCACGCCCACTGCCTCTGTTGGATTGGTCTTCTCTACAACCTACCAATCAAAAGCAACTGTGTATCTGAATTCTATAATACTAATGCATTAAATTGTTGTCAATTTTCTGTGAACAGTTTAATGAAACAGTTGGGAAAAGTGTTATTTAATAAAACTGAATTGAATGTAAATAAAAATATAGATTACAGATACAAATATAAAATAACATCTTGGGATTTTAAACATCAACTTGGGATCCTCCAATAAAGAATTAAATAAAAAAACATACAACCAATAAAACAATTCAGTGAAAATAAACTCTTGGTAATCATTAAACTGGATTTTGTTTGTGGCGTTTAACAACTGCCATAAAGCCTGTATCAGACGCAGATCTGAAATGATAACAGTTTGTCATAACAACAGATATGACAAGCTATAACATAAAAAAACATTGGTGAACGTTTGCTCTTTGGTGTTAAAAAGTGACTTTTTATCATGAATTTAAGTAATTTAAAATGAAAACAAAAGTATTAATACTAAAATGCCACTTCTGTGTCAGTTTTAAACAAGCCGTTGTGTGTTTGAACGGAGAAGACCACACACTTCATCTTGCGCAGGTCTGTACTAAACTACAGCAGAGGCAGAAAACGCTTTCCGTTCATCTGAGAATCAAATGACAAACTTCCAGATGATGAAGGGATAGCACTGGGGAGGAGGCTTCAAGATAAAGCCACTTTAAGTGCATGCTTCAGAATTTATGAGGAGTGGGTGGGTCCAGGTTTTCTCAGCTTCTTCCCCCGTCACGCAGGAACTGTTTAATTGCAAGCAGCTCTGGAATCAGTTTTCCAAACAGCTGTTCAGTATTTATGTCAGATAAAAAAAATCATGTGCAAATATGTTTATGAATCACACATTGAACACTAATGGAAACTGAATGTTTTGAGAATTTTTCACACGAAACAAATCAGATTAACAAATTATATTTCTTTCTACATTTAGATATTTTTAGAAGTTCAGAGTACTTCCTAATTGTTTGGAATACTACATAGTCATTTCATTACTATAACTTGTCACACAGGAAAAACCTGATGAGTTTATGCTTGTGTTAATGGTTACACATAAAAGACACACCTAGTGTAAACTCATGCCATGCCTTTTATGACATCATATTCTGCATTACGTAATAAAAGTCTGTGATCCACTGATTGTCACCAATGTCTTGACTGATATGACACACACACACACACACACGTCTTCTTTCAGTCTTCTGAGGTAGCTGTCCACCAGATGTTGGAACATATTTAACATACAGACACAAAAGCATCAGTACGGACAAAATTATTCTAAATAAATTATTCCAAATGTGTTCAGGTCTGGACCTTTGGCATGACAATCAGGTTCTTTCATCCCAAACTCTATGGATCTTGGTTTGTATACACAGACATTGTCGTGTCAGAACAGAAAATGTTCCTCCTCGAACTGTTGCCACAAATTTGGAAGAACACAATTCCTCAGAATGTCATTCTATGCTTTAACAATTGCCTTGAGTAGAATAAGGCCAAACCTTTAATTAGAAGAGGGCCCGCATACTTTTGGCCATGTAGTATATTTCAACACCAGACATCAACAAACAAGTCCAAGTATAGACTTAAGACTAAAAATAAAACACTCCATCACTGTGACTCTAGCAACGTGGTCACTTAGCAGATGTTTCCACACCATCACATTAACTGCTGTAATACGTCAAAGAATAATGGCTAAATTAATTGGTCTCCTGCATCACCAAACAGGTTATATAAGAGTTTTAAAAGCAATTTAGCTCCTGACTGGAGAGTGTTTAAATTTCCAGCATAACCACCATTTTCTTGTAAACGTGTTTTCGCCTTTTTATGCCGTTGTGTTACTCGAGACTGCACGTATGATGTGTGGCTAAAATACTTAACCTAGATATTATAACTATGTTAACAGTTACAGTATATGCTATTAGTTTGCTGTGAGACAAAAGAGCCGTAAGAGATTAAGAATGTTGTCAGAGCAGATGGGTTTGAGTCATTTTTGTACACTTACAATTGTCTTTTCAATTATGAACACAAAGCCACAAATAAATAAGAGATGTTTTTGAGTTCCCAACTACACCATACAGTAATAACCGTTTCAAATACTTCACAAGAAATGAGAAAAATATTTTTCTGAGCACCTGCTCCATCTAGTGGACTAACAGAATAAAATAATGAAAAAACTAATGAACTCTATTGAAATAACGAAAGCTATTTACCTAATTGATTAGTTATTAATGAAAGTAAATTAGAAACATAGAAAAGTTGCATAAGCTTAATGAAAACACGCCCACTGCAGAAATTCAAGGTTGAAACATATTTGCATAATGACTTTGATACTATGCGATACATTAGGGTTGGATGTTACGATACTGACCTTTGCACCACAGTCTGCACCTTTGAGTGAACAGAAGCCAATGAAAGCAGGGTCAGCCACTTTCACGAGGATGTTATCCACACAGTACACATGGATGTAGGATATTCCTCTCTTTTCCATGTCCTCCACAATCTTTTGTGTTCCCAGAGCTCTGTACAGGCCACCATTTCCATCTGAAACACAAAATGTTAAATACAACAGGTTTTGAACCTTCATGATACATGATCATTTCACCAAGTACAAACTAGAAGTAAATAGAATGTAATATGTTAGTCAGAAAGGACTGATGATAATACTACTACTACTAAAAATATATATAAATAATACTGCTAATAAAAATGTTACCAAAATAAAAATAATTTTTAAAATAGAAAGTTACCAGTTACCTATTTATTTTCATAGGAAAAATCTGAATACATTTTATTTATAGATTTGATTGTTATTGGAAAGGAAAACCAGAACTAGTTACAGTTGTAGACTGCTGTTAAAGAATTCAGTGACTAGGTTATATGTCAATCCCACATCTAACGTGACTTTATTCGCTAAAATTATTATAAGTAAAATAAGTCATTTATTAAAAACTCACCTGGTGCCATGGCTAGTTTGCCTTTGTCCTCTAGAATAATTTTCCCATTGAAGTCCATCGCAGGAAGCATTCCCTGCTGAAAAAACACCACGTTCTCTTCCTTCAAGCCAAAGTATTTGTGCTTTGAGAAAAACTCTTTGGTCATGTCCATTGTTCTACCACTGGTCATAATGTACCTGAAATATTAAAACCGTGACAATGTCATTTCAAGCGCAATATTTTGACAGAAACAAGACAACAAGAAGTTGGGAATGTTAGGGAATGTTAGTGTAGAATGTTAGGAAAGCGTTAGGAAAACCTGTTTGAAACGTTGGACATGGTACCTCAGTAATACTATATTTCTTAACACCTAAATGGTGATAATACTGTACTATGGCATATGAAAATGGGAATCATACAGTATTACAGTAAAGATAAAGTACCAGAGTACATCTGTCTTTAAATAATAAACTGAGATTAGATCTGATCAGGACATTATCTTCTAGGTTTTGTACCAGAGGTTAATTCTGCTCGCCAGAGATTTTTAGTGCAGTCCGACCTAGTTGCTCAGGACGACATGCTGTTATCTTGTCAAACCGATTTCACGGCGACTAAGTTATGCAAACACGTTTATTGTGGGAACCTTATTCGCATTGTGGTAAAGGGGACAAGCACTTCCTTCACGTCAAAATAAATATTCCTTCTTTCCCTCTGACCAGCTTTTGATTTCTTTTTACTTCTGACTTCTTTAACTATAAATGCATAGAATTAAATCTACTTTAATCATGAGATTAATGATCATCTCACCATGGAATACAGCACTTCCCGGGTCCCTGCTTTTCAGCTAGCTGTTGTAGTCTACGGATACGTTCGGCCTGGATCTGAAAGAGGGTTTTGTGGGAGGGGAGGCCCACGTCGTACATGCCTTTTGGGTATGGCACTCCCAGCCGTGTCCCCTGACCTCCGGCCAGCAGAAGAACCGCCACTTTGTTCTCTGATATACAGCGCAGGCCTGTATGGAGTGATGGAGGTAAGGTTGAGTTCAAAGGTCATAAGATATTGGTCATTCCGTGATGCCAAATGTGTCATTACACTCACTCTAATAAACGCTACACTATTGACTTTGAACAAATGAAATTTACCCAGCTGTGATAAGATTAAAAGATGTTTATTTTACTGTAGGTATAAAATGTCGAGTTTCTTAAGCAACAGTTTTTACTGAATTATTTACAGATAACCAGCTTGATTATTCTCTGCTTTTATGACTTTATCTTACATAAATTGCGGTTATGTATGTTTATTATTACTTTACCCACACGCAGCTTAAAATATGTCAATGGTTAAACAAACAACAGAACAAACATGGGACAAATAAGACACAAGTCTTTGGGTGCCATAAGAATGTGGTCTGATTAATGATGATGTGACTGCAAATGAGCTTAACATGACCTCAGGAAAGCAACTTGTGTCAGACTTTATCAAAACCAGATGTTTTCCAGCCCTCATAGTAGCTTCATCTCAAAAGTAGAAAACTGGGATAAAAACCACACGTTTGAAACATATTGTATTTCAACATCAGAATGGCTTTAGGCACACTCTGCATTGTGTTTTTATTCACTCATGGGTAATGATATGTTATGATTTGTATGTCATTCTCTGAGGTCCACTTGGGTGGGGAGGGTATTATGACACTCATTCTACTGCGTTGTGCAATGTTTCTTAGCAACATTTGTTTCCTAGCAAAGCCCTCAGTGTCCATCTTACTGTAGAGACTCCAACTTGGCCAGGCTGGAAGACCAGCTAAACTAGCTTTGGCACTTGACCCAACACAATAGGACTGAGATGGAACCTTGTGAAATATATAATATGAACTGAACTCACCCTCTTTTTCCCATTCTTTAAGACACTCGTGGTCACGGGTTACACTGCCCAAAACCTCTCGGGGAACTGGCTCCATCCTACTGTCCACCTTCTCCTGGGAGATCTGACCAGAAGTCTTCATGGCATTTTGGAAAAAGTTATTGATTTCCATAAAGTTCATGTCCTCCAGGTCGTGACTCATCTCGGCTTGTTCCTCCAGGCTCAGCTGGTCCCAAAACTGGAGGATGTGAGACTGCCCAGCCTCAGCAAGTCTTGCAGCCATTTTTCTGGTGTCCATGGTTACTCAGATCTGGAAGAGTCAGTGATGAAACAGAGAAAGAAGCAATGTGACACAGGTTATCTAGAAGTATATGAACCTCACCCAAACTATCCCAACCATAAACTGATAACTACTCTGCCTACATGCCCAGATAAACAAACTCTGGGTGGGAAGAGACTAAAATCATGCATGACCTTTACCTCAAGATCAAGACATCAATATCTTATTTGTGGTTGGCATGAAAGCAAAGAAGATCATTTCTGGTCATCTATAAATTGGGTTTGATAAGAGACAGACACCATTTCCTTACACCTGCTCCATAACATTCCCGTGTCTTATACAATTCATTCTGTGCACACTGTTTGGTTTCACATTGACAGCGAGGTAATGCGAATCATATGCATTCACATCAAATCTGTTCCCATTAGTCCTTTAACCAAATGCAAATCGATGCATTGGTGAAAACAGTCAATAATGAAAGTTGCGGACATGCCGACACACGGTTCAAGTATTTAAACAAACGATCTTGACGAAATGTTTCATGACAACATGTTAAACAATCTCATAATGTTCCTACCTTTGGATGAGCTTGTAGTCACTCGCTACTTCTCTCTCACTTCAGCAGGTCAGAAGGAAGACACGACTACATCTTCTCAGAAGAAAGCCCCGCCTTCAACACGCTGGCCCCTCCTCCAACATCCGTCACACTGACGTGGCAGAACAAACACTGAAACACTCGACCAGTCAAATGAGACGCGCTATTCTTTTCCCCGCCCACATTTCAATAAGTCCCGCCTTTCTGTGGAATGATTGGCTGATGAGGGGGCGTAGCCAACTTCAAGCAGTCTGTCAATTGGCTGTTGAGAAGTCCATCATATTGTCGTAGCCAACAGCGAGTAGGTGGGACTTCTGGGATTACGGGTGGGATAGAAACGAAACTACACGACGAAAAAATAAATAAATAATACAAAAATAGCACATTTGAACAAAGAATGTACAAAATAAGTAATTAAATATGTAATTCTAATTATACAAAAATAAAAATAATAAAATAAAACTTTTTATACTTTTATCATAACATGACGTAATTTCCGGGACCATGGCTTGCCAGAACATTGGCAAGTGTTTGTAAAACTTGATCCCAAACTAAGTTTAAGGGATCCACCGTATCTTTAAATGCTTCAGTTTTTCAGCCTTTTGCACAAATCTGTGTGTTTGCGTTAAGATATGCAATTTAAATCTACGTTAGTCAGTAGCTGATGGTAGTAGTTACATGTGCAGTCCACATATTGTGTGGCAGGGAGCCTATTGTTGACCCTATTGTTGAGCATTTCACAAAATAGACAATTATCTGAAGTAGCTACGAGAGTGAGAATGAATATTTTATGTATTAGTTAGATAATAATTATTCATTCAAATTATGTCAAGAATTAAAGGCTGAAAAAGAACAGAGTGCTACTGACCACTAGGTGGCAGCACCAGCACGTACACATTTGCACCCTCATTTTATGCGCTTTGGTTTTGCGTCTGCTTGAAATGTTCTTGCAGGGTCCATAATTAACTTTTGCAAATGGCTAAAATGACTTTGGAGATTTTTGTTAAATATACATAATATTACATAATATCTAGTTTATTTTAGGTAAACTGTAATAATTAGAAGTCCCCTTCACACAGTAATTCCTGGTAAATTACCAGTAAATTGTCAGAATGACTGTTCCAGTAAATTAACAAATGTGCCATTCACACAAGCAACAGCGTTCTGTCTTTTTACCCTGTAAGTACCACTCACACATCAATATACCAGAATTACAGCTACTCAGTGATTTCATTAGCCCCTTTCACCCATGCTGTTTTTACTGGTAAATTACTGTTAATTTACTGTTAATGGAACCTTTTAAAAAAAATTATCGGTCCTGGCATTTTACCAGTAAGTGAAGTTGTAATATTTCCAGTAAAGCTGTAATTTCAGGCTGTGTGTGTGTTATCTGTAGAATCTGCCATAAAAAATAAATTCCTTTTGAATATTTGTAGCCATTTTACCACAAGTCTTTATTTCAATCATCTTATCATGTAGGTCAGGGATGGTAAATGTTCTCTGGCTGTCTGCATTCCAATGCCGCCTGCACTATGTCCGCACTGTCAGTTTCCTGTGGTTCTCTGTTAATGTGGTCTCACATTAACGCCTGTGTTAAGGTCCAGCAGTTTACTGCAGGCTAATAAAAGAGGCCTTGTACCAGACTCCTGAGGAAGCCATTTCTCAACATTGTCAAATGCATTAACAGCAAAAGAAGAGCAGTTATACTGGAGTATTAATTAAAACAGGATTCTTGGGAATAAAAAAGTGAATGATATGTGGTGTTGACAGTGAATGTTAAACTGTTTTGCAGTCTTTCCCTCATGAATTTTCAAAGCCAAGTGTGGCTGCACAATCTTCTTGAGTTTACACAGCAGAAATGGGAGCTGAGGGGATGTTATAGTGTAGGATTTTTGCCTTGTGGATACCCAACTGCTTATCTGCGTACGGATGTCACACACACACTCAAACGGTAGAAATGAGACTTCGCACGCCGATTGCACCAGTTTCTTATTGCTCAATTTACACGTTCCCTGGAGTTCTGCACTGGAACACACAAACAAACATGCTTATGCCATCAAGACTTGTCTGTACTTGGTAAGCTTGAGAATGTTCTAGTTTGCATTATTATGGGACTAACTTGAATATCTAAACAAACACACCATAGTACAGTGTTTCCCTGTTTTAAAAAACCTACCCTGTATATTTTTGTAGAGGGTAAAAGCTCATATATTTTTCTGTGGTGCTTGGTAAGGCAACCATCAATATTAGTGATGCATTTTGCCTGGTCAAGGATTAAACAGTGTGAAAAATGTTCTAGCAACTGCATAGCAACACCTTGGCAACAGCCTACAGAACCTGAGCAGCATAATTTGCACAGGCAGGCACAGCTTACATTTCCTAAAGAAAATTTTGAGTTTTACAAATAATTTTGAGGTAGAACTTTAACCTGAACAGGCACTGAATGTTTATGCTTTACCTCATTTGACTGAATAGAAAAAAATGCAAAACCAAGCTTTGGTTACAGTGGATAAACTGTGAGCTGCTTTGACTACAGCAACAGCTACCAGAGACAGCCAGACAAGCAGGTTTACTTTGCTGTTGTATTAACTGCTGATGTCTGCCATTTTATTGTGCGGGTGATTAAAAAATAGGGTAAAAATAGAACAGTCACCCTTTCTTCCTAGGGCAGTCTCTCTCTTTTCTCTCTGTGTGTCAAACCACACAAACCCAGAGGAATGCTATATACCCATGTGTTAAAAACAGGACCCTACACTGGGAAAAAGGTTTTTTAACTGAACATTTAACCTTATCTGAACATACATACACGTGCTGTACCGTCAGTCAATCGTCCAGTCAGTCGAAGCATTTACATTGTCTTCTAAAAGCTGGGAGATCAGACCAAGATGGAAGGATGGCTGAAACCACTAAAGACCGTCTTGGGGCTTATTGTTATCAGCTTTGCTGTATCCAGATCTCAGAAACCTTACCTGTCAGTTTTTGGAAAGAACATCCGGCCGGTGATCCAGACTGTGCAGTGAGGATCTGATCTTTCTCAGCTGTGGGAATATAAACCAGCACAAGTTTAGATGTATTTGTTGATGGAGTTTTTCATAGGACGATTTAGGGCAAGACCAACATGCCAACGTTGCGTTTTTAAACAAGCTGTAATTTTCCTATTTCAAATCTGCTGCATATATCACGATTTATTTAGTACGGTTGTAGAAAGACACTGCGGTGACCTACCGTCTCCATAGTAACGCAATAACAAACAAAACTCTGTAGACGGTGAGTTTTTTCTGCACTCTTTACACAAACACAAATTGAGTCTTTTTTTTGGCAGGTGAATGAACAGAAGCTGGAATGGAAACAGGAGAGATTTGTGAATGTACAGCATCTTGTGTAGCATCCCACCGGTGACTTAATTATTTTTTCCTATTTCCCGAAATAACTCTCCTGGTTAAACACACTGGACGTCTAGCTGAGTTTTATTATTATTCAATAAAGAGTCATGCAGGCCATAAACTTTGTAGGACAGACAGAGGTGAATTACATAAAGGTATTTGGGAAAAAAGCACATTTAGAACAGAAGTCTTAACAATACAGAAATGTGGGTATAATGTCACCTTTACTATTATGAAATATGGCTCATATAAGTGTGATTTATAACAACCAAACTCTAGTGTGCCAAAAATATACTAGCAATTGTTTGTTTGAAGTCGAAAGAACACATTTTGTATCTTATTCTTGTTAATGTTGAATTGTAATTTGGAGGCACAGGTTAAAGTCAGGAGAAATTGATATAGTTATTATTTTTAAGGAATTTTGTAGATAATAACAGAAACATTACAATCAACTACTGGTGTATTTTGAGGTTATGTGCTTGTTTTAAGACAAATAAGTCTGTACATTTCAGTATAATAATCTATGTATTGTAATTTTATAGTGAATATATATCCAAATATTTCAGATGTACCAGCAAAAACTGACAAGGCTGATAGGAAAGATTGAGACCTTGAGTTTTGACTGGACTAATAGTGCTATAAGCACCCAAGCTTGCAGGTTCAATCCCTATGAGAAGAACTGAACTCATGGCTTTTTGCTGTTATGCCTTTACGCAGGACACTGACCCTGTAAATTCTGTTCAATAAAGCTGCATAAAACCATTTATTGAAAACACAGGCACCAAAGACCCAAACTGTCAGACATTTCGCATAATGAAAAACCACTTTAATATAGCCAGCGTCAATATTTGATATCCCTAAATACATTTAGTGCACTCTGAAAACATTCACATACATGTTTTTCTTCAACATAATTTTTTTCCCTTCATTTTGAAATTGTAAATCTAATGGAATTACTGAACATTAAAGAATTAAAATGTATAAATCATCACAAAGAAAAATAAAATTAACATTCTTAATTTTAACTCCTCAGCCCTTCAACATAATAAACGGGTTGAAAACTATGTCTAAAACATAATGCAGGATAAATTTCTTTTTTTAACATTGTTTCCCCACCACATGTAAACACACAGCCGTCATCATAGAAGATTCCATAAAATACTTCATTTCCTGTGATTCAGTAACACAGTATCAGTGATCCATATCAATTCATTAACTCACCACCTGCAGAAACATCTGAGTCTTTATCATCTTCACTATCCAGCACATGCACGAATCATTCTGCTTCATTACTTAAAAACACACACTGTCTCACAATCAAAACTGATTACAGTACTTAAAGACATTCATAAAACACCTGTACTTATATATGTATGTATGTATGCATGTATGTGTGTATATATATCAGAATTCTATACCCCCCCATCTATACCACCCTATATCCCTATATACATACACCCTATATATCTATCTATCTATCTATCTATCTATCTATCTATCTATCTATCTAT